>JAQPZY010000477.1:0-190201 GCA_029931535.1 Margaritifera margaritifera | reverse complement strand
TCATCTTGTGTCAATTTAGGAACCTAAACATCTTCCAAGTATATCATCTAGCTTTTTCATTTTGCTTGTATTATTATCTTGTCTAACTAAATTAATGTATCATAGAAAGTAGGAAACTACCTTATAGAAGTAACACGGTATATGATTTGCTAGAGTGTTCGCTAAAATTGCAGAATGGTAGAAAATTGCGAAGAAAACCACTTCGGGGCAAATAAACACATGAAATTATTTCTAAAAGAATGCTTAATTAACATGTTACGAATTATAGGTGTAATATGTAGGCATTTAGGCGATAATATTGGGGATACGGTAGGCACTGTACGAGCAGTGCATATTGATGTCTCATGAACCAGTATCTCAGATCGATGGAGTACAATGGTGGGATAGTCAATCCGACATCTCTTCACCGTAGACTGGAGACTCGTAACAATGGGGGGAAGGGGCGCAAGCGCAATAACTGTATATTAAATTTACATCGCGATCTATGAGACTGTAGCGTACTAAAGTACAGTAATACGAAATGCGATTAGTACGTGAAATAACGAATCTGTGATAATGCAACTGGTTTACTGCTGCTCATCAAACTTGGACGAATGGGGTGGGGGGCGGAGGGGGGGGGGGTCGGTACGAATGACTTTTCTAGTAACATATCAAACAGTTTGTAGGGAATATCAGAAATCAACCTATTTTTGGCCTTTTTGACTTATTAAAAACGCAAGCGGCAGCAGAATAATAGACATGTATTTGTTCTTCTCATCAAGTACAAGATATAAGGTACCATAACTGTCATAATTGGATAACTGCATGATCTGTTTCGCAGGACAATTAGCTTTTTACATGGATATCTGACATGACACGCGATACATTGCGAAGTAATATGTTTATGCTAAAAGTGGCCGTTGGGATATCTTTGTTTTTTTGGTCCTCCTTGAGTTGGTTTACACACACTTGGTTTATTAGACCCACACGTGTCCTTTTTCAGATATATAGAAACTGTAACAAATAAAACTCGTTTATATGAACTTTTAAATTATCCGTGACATTTACTGTTAGTAATTTGTATAAAGGAGTTAAATTAAAGTAGCATAATAACTCTTTGTGTATTTCGTTATGTATTTGTAATGGATACTTTACACAAATTTATTTAATTGCCTGTTGGTTACTTTTGATAAGCCCTGGTTTTTGTGTTATTTTGATAAGCCTGTTGGGTTATTTTGATAATCCTGTTTTGGTTATTTTGGATAAGCCTGTTGGTTATTTTGATAAGCCTGTTTGGTTACTTTGAATAAGCCTGTTGGTTATTTTGATAAGCCTGTTGGTTATCATTTGAGAAGTCTGTATGGTTATTTTAAGAAGCCTGCTGAATTATATATTTTAAAGGACAGATTTATGCAGATAGAAATCAAAATGAATTTTTTATGAATACTGACGAATATACAATGAAAAAATGAGAATCTAAGATTAGGTTAATTACAACCATGAACATAACCCGATAAAAATCAACTTTGTCGTTTTATGCGCTATCACTGGATTGCTAATTAAATTTCAACAAATTTATAAATTAGTTTGTTAATTATAAAAAGTGAATAGGGCAAAAATGATATAAGTACAACACTAAACTAAGTTCATTTATAGAGAAGTATGGTTGATGTATTAGCATGCTTCTCCTGTAGAGATGAACATATATTGTCAACAAAATATTAATAATTAATTGGCAGTTATTGCTTATATGGATTAAATTTGCAAAAATCAATAGAGTTTATAAATAAAACTTCACCGTGCGCTCCATTTTTCAAAATGAAAGCGTACTTGACATTGAAGTATGAATTTTTGGGTTTTATTTTGGTTTATCTCTATTAATCTATATGACTACTGCTTTAATTCTCTCTCTCTCTCTCTCTCCCCAATCTTCCTCCTCACGTCTCTCAATCATCTCTCTCTCTCTCTATATCGGATCCATTGAGGGAATCCTTCACAATATGTAACTCTTTATCGCCATATTTGAACAATTTAATGTTGTTAATGGGTAATATTTGTGTAAAGAATGTTGTACTATTTCTTTTTAATTTTAATATTTATAAATAGTTAAGTATTTTGTCTTTAAATACAAGGGGACTCGGAGATAGTCAAAAACGACCAAGATGTGTTTTGAAATTTGTAAGAAGCTTCCATATATGTGTTTACAAGATACCATTTCACAGAAGCAATAATAATAATAATAATAATAATAATAATATTTATTGACGAGATAAACACCATTTGATCGTGAAAGACCCATTGTTCATGTGGTCCTAATTTTTTCGTAACGCTGTTGTGATTATAAAGAAAAAGTAACTTACACACACTCAGCGTATGCTAGCACACGTACTCCACGACAGATTTAAAATGGATTAATATATGTAACTATAGTTGGTCAACAGGTACATAAATGAACAATATACTATACACGGGTATACACATTTCAGCATGTCAGAAGTCATATATACATTAGATAAAGTATAAACAATGCACATTTATCTTTTTCCCCCACTGACACATTGATAAAATTCTGTATTTTGGAGGCTTTAATATATCATTCCAGCTGGTCAAGAAATAATTTTCTTTAATGAGATTTTAAACGAAGCAAGGGAATTGTTGAATTAATATATCTTCAGGGGTAAGGAATTCCAAAAGGTATGCGCTGATACAGTTTAAAGAGATAATGAAATGGAATGGTTTTCGACCACGGAATCTGGAGTTCGTTATTCAACTGTTGATACGGTAGATTAACACTCATTATTTGATGATCTTAGGATCTTCAGTTAGGTTATACCAGTGATATAATCTGGAGAAAGATTGTTTTAGAGACATTATATGTCATAGAATCCTTTAAAATAGCGGGAAGAATACGTAGGTTTATGTATATGTAGCCAATTGTAGGGGACGTGAAAAACAAAAACATTTGAGGGAGTTATGTAATAGGTGGAAGTTCGCTCAGAAATTATTCTGGGCGGCCCCTTTTCTGGAGTTTTGTCAATTCTGGATAGTATTAGTAAGATTTGAGTGTGTTTTCCCACATATGGAAAACGCAGCTATAGGGAGCAGGTTCTGATCAGTGGTAGTATAAAATCAGCCGGAAAAATAAAGTTCAAGCGACGGGAGGGGTTGGGAAGTGGGGCTGTGAGGTGGGTGGCGGAAGGGTAGAAATTGCGACAGTAATCTTGACGACCATTGACACATATGTGATTGATATGTGTATTCCAGCTGAGGTGTTCATCAATGTAGATACCAAGAAGTTTTTGATTTTTAACACTAGACACGTCTAAGCCATTTTGAGTTAGACGTAAATCCATGTTAGTGAATAGGCACTGCCTTGTTCCGATTGTCACACATCTTTCGTTTTAGATGCACTAATATGCATTCTGTTTTGTTGACATGAAAATTAATATATTGTTGAAGGTCGATTTTGAAGTTTATTTTCAATGGAGTCAAGAGTTTTATGAGGTCCAACCTTTGAAGGAGAATACAAGGAAACATTCACCACTAAACATTAAACCTAGCCACCCTATTCGTTAGCCAAGTTTCCTTTGAAACTGTTTTTAAGCTATTTAGAAAATAATGGATCACATTAAAAAGACAAGATATGTTAAATGAAGGATAATAGTCTAGTGACATAATCAGATAAAGGATCTCTCAATGATAAGACACTTGTTAGATACAATTTTTCCCTTTTTGTAAGCTATGCTCTAAGGGGTCATTGGAATAGGTTGGCTTACTGTTGTTAGTTTATTCACTCTACATTGTACCATATTTACCCGTTTCAAAAATGCATGCTATATATGAACATCAAAAATCACTAAAACAAAGTCACATGACTTTGCACGACTCGCTTCCATAACTCGACTTCCATCTCAAAGCCAATTTGACAACTTCTGACGCAATTACATCTCCTTGTAGACCGGGAAAGTGTTTCAAAAATTAGTGTCGCAACAGTTTTGTCTGCTGTAGGCACTGTACCCCCAGCTTCACCTTTTTTTATTAAATACAGATATGCGGCCTTTGTAGACTGTTTGTCTGAGCAATGATTTTCCTATTAAAAATACCGCTCTGTCTCCATTAACTGAACCAAACGAAGTTACGTTATGAAGTATGGAGTTGTACTGTAGGATACGCAAATAAACATGGATGCATTTATCTTGGAGTATGTAACTTTTTGAACTGTACGTCAGATTGTCAAGTGTATTGGATCGCTCTAAAAGTATACATTTTTTTCCCGAATGCATGATTTTTACACCGTAAGACAATTATAGCCTTACTAGCCTGCAACCAATTATCATCATGTTTTCCAAGGTTTTTCGAGTTTACTCTAAAATAATACAGAGCCTGGTAAAGGCAAAAATGTTATTGGAAAATAGTCCCTTTATATGAATTTCTTTTCTAGTATCGTTTCAAGCACAAATAATTCACCTCGTTACTGGGAAGCATTTAATAAATCGGTGTTTCTGTTAGAAGTTTGGTTGTCACAGTACAAATTTTCGCCACAACTGTAAAATTCTACTTTCAGGATTAATGAAACTATTTTAATTTTGATTTAAAAAAATGTCAAATAAAGAAAACTGACGTTTTTTTGTCGAAATCATTTATTTTATTAGCCATCTCTGGCTAAAATATGCAAACGTGGACTTTATTAAGCCATATTATAATGGCATTTCAATTACTTAAACACCGTTTTGTAAACGTCATGGTCGCGCCCAACATGCATCACTACTGACTGGGCGTCAATTTAACAAAACAGCTGTTGTTACTTCGTTTGGACAGAAATACACATTCAGTTATATGAATTCAAACAGAACAGAAATCAACAGTTCGTCAACTAGATGCGGACTGAACAAAAAATAAATATAGAAGAGAACAAACATTTGCTGTTGATAGGATGTAATTTGCTGACACGTGGTTCAAGCGATGCATGAATGGAAATATTCAGGCTTAATAAATAATTAATAGACTTTGCAATTAAAATAACTTACATACACTTTTTATGATCCTCGCTTTCCGATCGAAAGTAGGGTGAGAAAAGCCAGGACAAATATAATTCACAAAGTTTAAAATTGTTCACTACAACTCAAACTATTAATTTGAAAAGAAGTTTCCAACATATCATACTTATATTTGAAAAACAAAGCACATGTGACAATATCATCATCTGCTTTTTCTGGACTGATGTCATGGCAAACTTGACGGAACCAGTCTCTACATATATCACACTCAATCCAGTTCACATTGATGCTGGCATCTACACCGGTACCGTGATCTGTGGATGGTGGCTCTGAAGATACACATACACTACAATATTATATCACCGCCCGCTGACATCTTTTTGTTGCTTCGTTTCACATTTGCTATGATCCATTTTTCTTGTTTCTCGACTACTCGCCTCTACCTTTCCTCCACAGGAGGCATCTCTCTTTCATTATTCTCCTCCTGCTCTGCTTCTCTTTCTCTCCTCTCTTTCCTTCTGTATTATTTCTTCATCCTCTCATTTTCCGTCTTTGTCTTAATAAATTGCAAGCATTTCATCTCCTGTTATAACTTGAGCTTCAGCAACTCTTCCTTTTTGCAGTCAGTATATTGACTGGAACAGAAAGATAGATGTCTGCTAATTGCTCTGGCATCAGCCCCTCAAGCACATGTGCATTTCCTCCAATACAGCCCCCACATATTGTAAAGAGTGAGGGTTTTGACCTTGCTGAAGAGACTAAGTGACGGCTCTGACTGGCAAGGTAATACATAGTCTGCTAATTCAGTAACTTGGTGGCTCTTCATTAGAACCGACTTGTCAATATCTGTGTGTTTGTGTATGAAACTTTTTTATATTGTCTCAGTGAAGAAATATCTTCTCACGGACTTAATTTGAGAGAGTTGGAAGAGAATAATAAACAAAGCAAAAACTGCTTGGTCACGACTTTCTTTTGGAATATATTGTTAAATAGAAAGAAAAGAAAAAATTTCAAGTAAGTCATTTCACAAACGTCTCTCTGTTTTGATTGTCTCTCCCCACGGTCGCATCTGATAATGTCTTGTTATCGCCTCTGCTTGAAATTTCTCAGAGGCAGTTGCTTCTTCATGTCTTGCATGTCGTCAGATACTAATATTCGGCTCGAAAAGGGTCCTAATAAGTCATGCAAATGTGAAACAAGAGAAAAACCATGCGAGTATGAAGTTAGAGTTTCGTTATGTGTGGTCATTAGGTTATTATGAAAAAAATTTTTTGTACTGTTTGCGCGTTTAAGAAACTTTCAGCTGACAACGACTGTTGTCTTGAAGTCCTTGGAAATAGGGAAACATGGACTATCAAAGCCTCACGGAGGTGTTTATATATATATATATATATATATATATATATATATATATATATATATATATATATATATATATATATATATATATATATATATATATCCATCGCTTCTACAAAATTACCGAACTAATACGCACTTTATTACATATGGCTTCGACAAGTACATTCTTATTCATTGATTCATTTCATTCATTCATTCATTAATCGTCTTCTTGTTGCAATTATTATTATTATTATTATTATTATTATTTTCGTATTTTGGTGCGTAGGTATTTCTTTTAATATTATTATTAATATTATTATTATCAGTAGTAGTAGTAGTAGTTTTAAAAGACATCATATATATATATATATATATATATATATATATATATATATATATATATATATAATATATATTTTATTTCTCTTACTAGTGTCTAATTTCATATATGTTAATTGACCAATTTGGTGTCTGACAGGAAATGTACCCATGACGGATGTCTAACATTTGACTCTTGATAGTACGACATATCATATGGCAAGGGCAATATGGCGAAAGGGAGTGACTATATACATGACCGTCAGGTATATAGTCTTTTCGTCTCAAAATGAATATATACCCGAAGGTGGTGTATATAGCCAATCTGTATAAATAGGTACACAACAGTCAGGTCAGGTTCGCCCTGAAATTACTATATACACTATACTATACTATATAGCAGGTACATAGTCTTTTTCGTCTCAAAATGACTATATAGACCTACTACACTGTCGGGAATATAACAATTTACTTTATGCTATGCCGCAAATTACTGGATTTTTTTTAAAAGAGAAACAATTGTAATATTTCAGTGAATTGAAATACGATATAATGTTTCCCTGCCTCGTCGATAACATTATGACCATGGATATAGAGCTGTATTTAGATGCTTGTGAGGTCCAGTGGTAAATATGGCCTCCTCACATGCAGACCCAAGTTCAAACCCAACAATGTGATATAATTTTTTATCCAATTAAAAAAAATATATATATTTTTTATGTGTTGTTTTACCTTGAATTGGGAAGAACAATGTTGTTACTTCTGATATTTTTTGTGCGAATATCCACAAAACACAACAGAACATAAACGCAGTGGCGGCGCGCGGGGGGGGGTCAAAAGTGGAGGGGGGGATTGCCCCCGTGCGCCAGGCGAAGGAGGGCGCCGTTGGGAGCTCTTTTTGCAGCTGAAATTTTCAAAGTATTTCATCTCACTTTAGTGTATCGGGGGGAAATTCTTCACAAAACTTATATTTAGATGAGGGGGGGGGTGAAGTTTGGCAACTGACATAAAAACTGTTCTCTTTGGCAAAGTAGGGGCGCCGTTAAAGAACATTGCCCCCAGGCGACTCTGTAGGGGCGTCACTAAAGAACATTGCCCCCGGGCGCCTCAAACCCTCGCGCCGCCACTGCATAAACGGTTAACCGCTGACATTGTGGCGCGGGAAACAGTAAGAAATCTGCTACTTCAATCTGTGATACATATGCAGGCCAATACGTTTGACTATAAAATAAAAATAAAATTTGCTTGCTTCGAGTGAATGGATGTGTGTATTATATCAATATGATGTTTATAATGCATTTGTTGGATATATCTTCGTAAAACTTCCCCAGAGATTCAAGGTAGCTCGTCTATCGTATATACAACTTATGTTGTGTATATAGTCATTTTGGAGCATTATTTGCCCGACAGTCGGGTACCTCAAAAGGGGTATATACCAGACAGTCGGATACCTTACAATGGCTATATACCCGACAGTCGTGTATGTAACCTCGGGCATGGCGAAACCACTCATTCTTGTAATACGCTCGCTTCTCATTGGTAACTTTGGTGTAAAAGGAAAAAATGACTAACCACGTGCAAGGGTGATCAGAAATAATGCAAAAGGCAATTCGTTTTTAGCTCTGTATCATGTGTTCTAGTGATTGTCATTCAAGGACCATTCTTTGATGTGTGCAGCTGGACTTTGATAAGTGCAGCTGGACTTTGATAAGTCACTCAATGATTTAGTTCTGCATAACGTGTTTTAGTCATTCTGAATCAAGGAACATTCTTGGATTTGAGTAGCTGGACTTTGATAAATTCATTCAAGGATCATTGTTGACAATTACATTGTGTTTTTAGCAGCTGAACTTTGATAAGGAACTATTTCTACTTGCAGTTTCCGAATCGTGATATTTATAAGTCGGATTTACTTACTTCATATTTCAAGTATTCATTTGCCTTGTAATATTTGCATCATTCTCGTAATATATTCCTACGTAGAATTAAGTACCTGTAACTGGTATAAATAAAAAATCGGCAACAAGATATAAGTAAAGTGTTGGACTTAGAGGGGTGCGTCGAAACACCGAAACGCACCGAAACGCATTGAAAACACCGAAACGTAGTTCAATTATATTGTGGATACCACAGTGTATCATTGGTTGTGTATGTATAATTCATAACTTTGATAATTTAATATTAGTTATATGATAGAGTAATGTGTACTTTCGTTACTAACAAAAAGTGATGTAACAGTAAATTTTCCAGGCATGAAATGGAGAGCAAATTAATAAGAAGCTGGAAATTATCTTAAAAAATAGCTGTGATATTTTTTTTCTTTTTTTTCTTCTCTTGTTTTAATTATGAATAAATAAAACGTACAAGCTATCACTTTGCTTACTGTTTAATTAATACGGCAAACGAACTTAAAATTCATGTAACAGAGAGAGTGAATAATTGCTTAATTTCATCGGGTACAGGTCATTTCAGCCGAAAACCAGATCTGTCCGTGTCGATTCGGTCAGGTTGTTTCAGCACACTATGTCAACTGGGTCGATTCGGCCCCCATATGTGGGTCGTTTCGGCCCACTATACTGTAATATAGACAGTATATAAAAATGTTCATGTACATTTAAGCAAAACAAAATGTGAATGTGTAATTTATCTAGTTAAAAATATGTAAATGTGTCTATTGTTGCAAAAGTGAATAGAATAATAAATACAATTTTCTCATGTGAATATATGCCTTGTGTTGGTAATGTTAACAACATTAAATTAAGTAAATACTTAAAATGGTACTGTTTATTGAGTTTTAATAAATTTAATAACTCAATACAACTTGGTTAAGTAGATATTTTCGGTGTTTGTTGTTTCTTATCATTAGCTTTATTATATCGGATTGATTTATGCTTGAAACTCATTGCAAAATGATAATTTTTTAGTCATTCAATTAATGTTCTATCTTTCTGTCTTATAATTGAGTTTTTGATAAGAAAGATTGACAAAATCCCACTCGATATTAATTGTTGCCGAATGCATATGTATGTGTGTGTTATTTGTGGTCACCTCCAAGTCTGTCCCAGCATGTATGGCTGGTTAGAGCTCTTTAACTTTCTAACTACCCAAAGGCGTTACATTTTAAAAAATTTTAATATGAATTTTGTATGAGGTTCTTTTATTTCTGTTATTTCCTAGAATCCAAGTTTTCTAAAGCTCAGGGTTTCTGGGTCCGTACTTCCCTCCCTTCAGGTATTTCCTGTTGGGCTGGTTTCCTTTCCCTTCCACCCTGTATGTGTGTGTCTGTGTCTTATAATTACAATGGTTATATTTATGTCAATTTTCTATGTTTATTCCTGTTCATATTTAAGAAATAAATAATAATGATATATAATAAAAAAATTTATAGTTCTTTTGATTCTAGTAAAAAAAAATAGTGTTTATTTGTAAAGGTGTAATTGCAAAACATTTGTAAAAGATTTTCTCATAGTTTTATGATGAAAGGAGGTACTATGATTTATATTAAAATTGTCCTATTAGAGCAACACAAACAAGATTAGTTATTTGCTTTAGAAACAAATTGTCCAGACGACAAAATTGTTACATTTTAGAAGATAGGTATTCAAATATGAAGAATATTGAATAAAAAAGTATACACACCTATCTTCAAATTTAGGGTGTCAATCAATAAATTACGTGTTGAAAATGGCCGATGTAATAAAAATCCATATTGTTACGGCTCTATGGTCTAAGAAAAATGTAACAGAAAGAAAGTGAAACCAACAATGTCATTAACATCAACAAGCAATTTATTTCTAGATAATTAAAATGAAAATCAAAAAGACACTTACAGTAATGTGAATTAAAATCCAAATAATCCAATAAGTCCAAGTGTCCTAATTACAAGTCCTAAATATTTAATGTTCCGAATGAATGGCGGTATCCTTGAATGTGTTGATGTGCCAATGGTCTTTAATGTCATGATGTGCCAGTAGTCTTTAATGTGCTGATATGCCAAAATGAAGTACTCCAAAATATCTTTGAATAAGTTCACATAAATCCCAAAATAATCAATTCAAAATCCAAAATCCCAAAGTCTATGAGCACTTTTATAATCCAATGAATATTTTAAATAATTCCTCTCTCAGGATTTGGAATGATCTTCCACAATTCCACAACTGTAATGGCTCTTTAAAAGGCTGATGGTAATGTCGAAACTGAAAACCTGTCGACTAAACATGGTATATATAAAGATAGGTCACATGACAGAATATTCTAGAATAATAAATGTGTGTTTGACTATTGACACATAACTCTTAAGGGAATTCCAGTTTTATCTGTAAATAAAATCAACCTTGACCTCAAATTGAATAAACACCGTGTTTATCAAAACTATCCTTGAACTCAAATATTAAGCAAACAACCTAATTCAAGGACACTAGATAAACATGTTTACTGATAAACAACATTTAGGTTATAAGCAAATATTAAAGTGAAGAAACATTTATAATTTTCTAAAATATTTATAATATTATATTAACATCGTACATAACAATATGAACTAAGAAAATGTACCAAATGTCAGAAAAATGTTTTTAGTATATACTTGTTATTTAGGACTACCAGTATATAGTAAAATATACAGGATAAAGATAAAAGATAAATTCTACATAAATCTAACAAAAGCATTAACCGTAATTTGGTCTTAATAATCCTGGTCCGAATCAGCCACTTTTAATTTAAGTTGTTTTTATTTCATCAAACTGAATAATCAGCTGATATGCCATTATGATTGCTGGTATTGTGTTGCTCAACGTTATACTTATTCCAATGAAAATATATTTATTAAAGTAGCACAGTATATCCCTAATAAAACGTATGTGGGCCGAAACGACTCAACCGAATCGACCCGACCGAAAATAGCGTTTGGGCCGAATCGATCAGGGCCGAACTGGTTTTGTGCCGAAATGACCATGAGCCATTCATTCTCGAGGGTGCAGGCTAATTCGGACCGTGGCTGACTCGGACCAAAGTATTTCTCATCATGTCCCAGGTACGATGTGTAGTGCAAAACTTCATTCAAGGAAACAAACCCCCCGAGTTTGTACGTGAGATAATGGCGTTGTTTTGTATACAAATCAAATGGAATAACTGGTTTTTCGTTTTAAACATATTTTATTGCATATATTAGGAAACCAAACGGGTTAGGCACAAGTTCTTCCAA
Source organism: Margaritifera margaritifera (assembly GCA_029931535.1). Lineage (NCBI taxonomy): Eukaryota > Metazoa > Mollusca > Bivalvia > Unionida > Margaritiferidae > Margaritifera > Margaritifera margaritifera. Next base: position 178,360 of record JAQPZY010000477.1, on the reverse strand, counting down.
CTTAAAATATCCTTGCCCATATCAAATACAAAACACATACTATTTCATGCATCAGGTGAAACTTACAAAGAAAATTGAAATGATATTTAAATGAGTGTAAGAACTATAATAATCTGAAGCAATCATTGTTTGAGGTGCGAGATTATAAAGAAATAAAGAAAGGTGCGGCCCCATGTGATAATAGGTCACACACAAATTTATAGATACATATATACAAATATATGAAGAGTTATTATATTATTGAACTTTTTACTGGCATTCCTGGACGAATAATTTTAATCTTATTAGAATTGTAGTATAATAGCTTCGAATACATGTACACATATATGCATACGGAAATATAGACATATACACACATATAGACATACCTATATATGCATATACAAATACATATACATGTATACATGCAGAGATGCTCATGCATATACATACACACATACAAGCATATTCACACAGGCACATACACATACACGCCTGCATAAAGATGCATACTTACTCTCACATATATGTATATTGCTTCTTACATGTATATTGCAAATGAAATAATGTAAGACTATCTTGCATTGCCGATTTAAATTAGTGAAATATTTTCAAAGCAGCTCATTCGCCTTTGTGCAAAACTGAAATAGCTTTCTTTATTTTATTGAGAAATAATACAATTACTAACAATGACATAAAAAGTAAAACAGGGCCCATGCATGAAAGAATATTCGTTTATATCTATATCTATCTATATATATATATATATATATATATATATATATATATATAAATATATATATATATATATATATATATATTGGTCTGAGAGTAATTAATGTAACAAAGTGAATAACTGTGCAAGTCATTATTGCGGGTGCAGGATGATTCAAACAGTTTTACTTGCAAATAGTTTAAAGTTATACTATATATATATATATATATATATATATATATATATATATATATATATATATATATTATAGTCTCTTAGACCGTAAGCCAGACATCATGCAGATATTTATATATCATACTTTTGCTTATTTCTATATCCAAAGGTATATTTCACTTTCCCTTTATTAAGTTTCCTATAAATATCTACCATTTTGTTTCTTGTCAATAAACTTTCTACTTTGTGTTTTAAGCTGTAAATCATACTTATTTAAACCTGTACTTCTGTCTATATCTACTTCTACCCAGTTAAAATCGCTCCCAAATTTCCACAGAGTTTTATTATATGTACTCTATTAATTTATTTATTAAATCTATCTTTCTATTGTTATATTCTGATGGCACATATACATTTATTATGTGTTATCCATTTAATTTTATATGTAATAATCTGCCTTTATAACTATATAACGGTATATTCCTTTTAATTATTACTTGCTATCCCGGCGTGTGTTTCGCTAATACTGGTGTTGCATTGCATTAAACATTTCTTCAATTAGTCTAATTAATTTTTGTTCTAGAGAATGCGTTTCCTGTACGAATATTAGATCATAATTTTATTTTTGTTATCTCATATAATTCATTTATTTTGTCACTTTTTATTCCAGTTATGTGTAAAGACACAATGCAGAGATTCGTTATCTCTATAAGATCTGTACACTTTTGCCGAGTTAGAGTTATATTTACTATATATTCCGTTGTGTAAATCATATTACGTTTAATTTTGTCCTTGTTTTTGTTGTTTGTTTGTTGTATTTTGTCCGGATTGTTCTAAGGTTTCTTTTATTTGTCTGTACTGATTAAATAGTTATTTTCCGTCTGGGCATTATAGCAATTTCTGTGTGCCTCTCTACGTGTTTATCGAGAGACAAGGTTCTCGACCTTTGTCATCTTGTCCCTGGTTTCGGTGTTGAAGATGTAAAGGAAGAGTTGTGAGCTGCATATTGCTCCGGTTCCTTCTCATACAATGTGACATGTATTGATTGTTACTCTGTTGCTATTTAAATATCCCGCTCTCCGTGAGCGGGATTTTGCCCACCTACCTCTATACAGGTTTCAATTTCCCTTCCACCTGAGGATTCCTCTCCGTGAGAGGGATCTTGTTGATCTACCTCTTCAAAGCTTGGTTCCTCTAGTGTGTAGCCCCCGGTATTTTGCTGTGGGCTTTTTTTTCTCATACTTTTGTCCTTTCTATTTTTCCCACTTTTCTTTTTTTTTTGTCTTTTCTTTCCTGTTTTTTCACTTTCCTGTCTTGTCTCTTCCAATCCAACTGGGTAGTTTTCCCATTAAAGTGTATTTGACATTTCATGGATATTTTCTTTCCATCCTGTTTCAGGGCTATTTTCTTCCCCTCATATTCCCCCTCCTGTTTCCCCTCTCCCTCTATCTGTCTTGTTCCCCTTTCTTGTTCATCTATTTGTTCATCCTGTATTGTTTCTATTATGGGTTTTATTGTTAATGCAGTTGCTACAGCGTATGTTTTTGCATTCAATGCATCTCTATTTGTCCGATTCGGGCAATCCTTCGCTACAGGCCCTTTCTGTTTACATCTTGGACAAACTCTATGATATACGCACCCCGCATACCAGGTTTTGAGCAAACAACCCTTTACGTAGAAAAATTGTGGGATTTTTTTGGTGCTTCCTCTTTGTCTATCACAATAATACGCACTCCCGTGAGTACAGTTTTGAAATCCCTGAACTTTACCATTTTGTATCCCCTCACTGGGATTTTAATTTTTTATTTCTTTTGGAGCAGTTTCTCCATTGTTATTTCCAGGGGCATTCCCGTGATGTGTGCCTCTATTGTCTTTCTTTCGATTATCCTTTCTATTGATGGGGCATCTTCCACATTTATTTACATTTATTTGCTTTCCCCTTACTCCTAACCTCCCCTTCGGTAGTATTGTCTCGTTTCCCTTTGCATACAATATGTATTTCCCGTTTCCCCCGTTTTGGAGAGCTCTTATTTCCTCTACAGCGACTCCCCGCACCACGAGTGCGCTTAAGACTTCTGCGTGTCCTGGTCTCTCGCTATATTCTATATGCTCCAGATTGAGCATTCTCTACCCCCCTCCCCCCCCCCCTGTCTTAATCTCCATACGGAAATAACTTAAGCATATAGCAAAAAAGCAATAAGGGAAGACACTATTAATACAGCATAAAGCTACGACTAGATCACAAGTACGGCAATTACTCATAAGCAGAGGATGTACAATAAACCTAGGAATGCACACCTAACACAATGTGCAAAATTCACACGGGCTCAATACAAATGATCACGGCGCGTGCAGCCTGTTGGAAGCACGTGCTATGGTTCTCTATAATACGAGTGCTATTATTCAGACTTTCAGAACTTTGATGTTAGAAAAGTAGCAACATAAAAAAGCATAAGTAAGAAAGCGTAATTAAATTTGCAAAATTAGTTTAACAGCGAAAAAGAAAAGATCATAAGTGAGGCAATTACTATTAAGCACTGAATGTACAAAAAGCCTAGGAATGCACTCCTAACAGAGTGCAAATTTCACACTGGCTCAAGAATGTTCACAGCAAGTGCTACCTATTGGATGCACGTGTCTATGGTTCTATCTATATTATGAGTACTATTTTCAGCGTCCTTACGTCAGTGACTTGTTCTGACTTTCAGAACCTTGATTTTAGAAAAATACCAACAGTAACGACAAGAATAAATCAATGAGGAGAGGAAAAGAAGAAGAAAAAAGCGTAGGTAAAAAAAGCATTATTAAATTTGCAAAATTGCTATAGCAACAGAAAGGAAAAGAAAACAAATGTCTCATGCAATACATTTCATGCTAAATGTGTTTTGGACCAAAAAGGCTAATGCAAAAGTCAAATTCAAAAATCAATTATAATACAAAAAGGGAAAAATGACAAACAGAAACCCTAAGGCTTCTTCAATGCATTCCCATCAGAACGGGCGGCCTATCGGGTGCACCTGCTATATTTCTAATTTCTAATACAAATATATATTAGGAGTTTGCGATGTTATAAGGTGTAATAATTACCAGAGCATTATGCAACATGGTCTGGTCTCTATATTCCTCGTCTCTATTTTTGAACTAACAAGGCACACTTACTACCTGTAGCTTGCTTTGAAGGCATAATACTGATTCAGTAAAGAACATAGCCAACTGAACCAAGATTTACAGATTTTTAGCATTTTTATACAAAGATCCATCAATTGTTTTTTAAAGACACGACAAGATGGTGAGATAAAGGTAATTAAAAGGTGGCATGAAAAACAACATAAGCACTTCATAAGGTACCGACCTTTAGCGACCCATCCAATTAAGGTGAGCAAAGTCATTTGTATAATCTTGATCGTAACGTTGTACAGTTATGTTTTAAAAGCAAAACACCAGATTATCGTGCCGTAAACATGAAAAAATAATTGCTCTTCTTAATATACTTTAATCATGTTCTTTCCTTTTGATGTCGGGACAAAGAGGATCAATTAAAAATGGATTAATTAAATGAAGTCGTTATACCTAATTACCGTAAATGTATTTTACTATAAATTATGTTTTTGTTTTTATTGAATTATGTTATCATTCTTACTTATTTACTTATGAAATAAAACTTATGAGAACAATTAATAATGGATTAATTAAATGTAGTCGTTAAACCTAATATACCTAAAAGTAGTGTAATATAAAGGATGCGTATCGGTGCCTATATTTTCGCACAACCACACTTGTTTCATTTTATTTTCATTTTATTTATTCATTCTAAATCCATTTACTATATTATATAACAAATATTAAATTATCAAAGTTATGAATTATACATACACAACCAATGATGCACTGTGGCATATACAATATAATTGAATTTGGTTTCGGTGTTTCTGTGCGTTTCGGTGTTTCTATGCACCGGACTTAGAGAAATTTTTCAAATACTTTCAGGGCAAATGGCGAATCTGCTCGACTTAGACATTTCTTAATGACCGGAGAGTGGAGATGAAGTACAGTAATCTAAAAGAAATTAAAGTAATGGAGCAAGAAATTAAATATTTTTGCACATGCAGTTTTGATTATGGATTTTTGTTGAATAATAAAATTATTGTTATGTGTTTGGATTTTTGTTGAATAATAAAATTATTGTTATGTGTATTTAATCTATATTGTGTGTTTAAATATTGCCCAGAAGGTAAGTTGTACTTTAAATTCTGGTCACTAGTAAACAGAATGTGTACTAGAATTTGAGTTCAAGGCCAGTCATGTTGACAGTTAGACTGGGTTTTTCCCATTTTATTGCTTCACATCCCGTTGATATAGGTCAAGAGACAATGTGTATAAATAGGGATTTGGTAAACAAATAATTCATTCCTGTTTTAGATCAGTCTGTGGGACTCCATTTGTGATCAGATTTTACATTGTGCCGTTGAAATCAGATATAATTCGAGAGGAATTATTTATTTAATATATATATATATATATATATATATATATATATATATATATATATATATATATATATATATATATATATTCATTGGAATTACTAAAATGCTCATTAACTTTTGAATTAATCCATTACTTTGGACTTTTGTGAACTAATTCAAAGACATTCTGGACTGTATCATTGTGCCATATCAGGACATTCAAGACTATTGGAACTCATTCGGAACATTCTATATTTTTGGACTTGTGATTAGGACATTTAGGATTATTTAGAATTTGATTCATAATATTGTAAGAGTCTTTTGAATTTCACTTTGTATTATAGGCACATAAATTGCTTGTTGATGTTAATTACATTGTTGGTTTCACTTTCTTTCTGTTACATATTTTTTAAGACCTAGAATAGTAACAATATAAATTTGTATACAGTTTGTGGTTGTTGTTCATCCATAGACATTATTATGATATATGATGGCGCTGTTGCTGTACAGTAATAGAACACTACTTGAATATACAGTAAGGTAGACTATACCATGTTAGCAAATACAAATTCATTAATTTATTTTTTTAATTATTTATTTCTCCAGTTAAGAGTCAATTTATTTTAATTTTAAGTTATGATTCAAAATAGTTATTTTCGGTAATGTGAGGAAATACAGTAATGTAAAAGAAATTACAGTGATGGACCACTGAATATTAGAATTTTATTGTATGGACTTAAATATGAAAAAAAAAATACAAATTGGGTTGTTATATTGTTTTATTAATGTCGTTGTTGTTTATTTGAATGTTGATATTCTCTGTAACGGAGAATACATGATACTGTAGAATAGATTATGCTTTATAACTCTTCCTTCAGACGACTAGCTTTAAAATGATTGATGATGATGATGATGATGATTCTTAATGATGATAGGTGAGAATAAGTGGCGAAAGCATCAGCTACACATCAAACTTTTATTAACTCCATCCTTTTTATATTATTTTTAATATTATCATTATTATTATTTACTTTCATTATACATCTACCCGTATTGTTAAAATGTCACACATCAAACTGGGTATAAGTCATGGGGAGGTAATACATATTATTTGTAAGCCAAACCATTTCACCAGTCTGGTGTGCCTAAACACAGTAAAGTACAGTAATTTACTGTAATGAGATGAAAATACAGTAATCCAAAAGAAACTAAAATAATGGAGCAAGAAATTAATCATTTTGTTATTGTTGATCATCCATTGACATTAATATGATATATGATGGCACTGTTGAGGTACATTGATGAAACACCACTTGAATATGCAGTAATGTAGACTATAGAATGCTAGCAAATACAAATTTATATTTTGGAGGATGCTGCAGAACACACGCGCTTTATTTGAATTTCCCACCATAAATGCCTGTCAATAAGCACACCTAAAAGTTCGTGATTTTCTATATTATTTAATGTATTTCCCTCAACAAATATATTGATATCCTGTAATCCTTCCTGTTAGGTAAGAATCAAACCAAGCAAGCGAATTATCAAAGATTTTGTACTCCTTCAATTTTTCATCAATATTTCATGATCTACTAAATCAAACGCTTTTTTAAAATCTAAAAAAATTGCTCCGATTATTTTTACATCATCTATAGCTGCTAGCCATGTATCAACCAACTCTGTGATGGCAGCTTGGCGTGAATACTTTTCTCTTAAACCCGATTGTTGTTATGAAGAAGATTATATTTCTTTAAAATCGTTTAAACACTGACTGGTCCGATTTCTTTTATCTTTCCTTTTCACATTTGATAAGAATATTAAGGAAGTAAGTACCGTTGAAGGAAACATGTCTGTTTTCTATTTTTTTTTAAAATGCTAATCTTCATTTGTCATAATATTTTGTTTATTATAAATGACAATAATTGATAAATTTAATAAGAAAATTTGAATTATATGCGTATAATTTATAATTATGTTACACAGACAAAAAAACGGATGCTTGCCTTGTTAAAATGAAGGTCGTACTGACATCTAAAATAAATAGCAGGGAGGATAAATAAATCATAATAATGATAATGTATATAAAGAAAAAAAAAATAAATAGAAACTTAACAATATATAAGCCAGGAAAAAAATAAAATAATAAAAAGACTGCAAAGAAAGAAGACATACCTCACACAGAAGACATTCCAACTCAATCTCCCTAAACACAATAATGTACAGTAATGGAGATGAAAATACAGTAATGTAAAAAAAAGTAAAGAAGGTAAAGTAATGGAGTAAATAAAAAATACATTTTTTTGTACAGTTTGTTGTTGAAATTTTTTTTTCATTTACATTAATATTAACATTTTATTTTTATTTATAATTTTGTGATCCATTACTTTACTTTCTTTAACATTACTGTATATCATGTCCATTACTATACATTATAGTGTTTATGTAGACCAGTTTTGAAATATATGAAAAATTTCGAAGTCCAACAATTTCACCATCATTGAGAAAAATTTCTAACACTTTAACCAGTTATCATTGAAGTACATGAAAAATGTAAGTAAAACACTATCACCAGTTATCATTTACTGGAAACAAAGTTCCAAAACAGCCACTGACCACGCATCATAATGGTGTTCAGCTCACGCCACAATGAGGATGGCTGTGTGTGGAGGAGGACCCCCAGGGAAGATTGTCTGTAAAATATTGTATATGTTTGCATTTGTTTGTATTTTTCTATAATAGTGTGTGTGTGTGTGTGTGTGTGTGTGTGTGTGTGTGTGTGTGTGTGTGTGTGTGTGTGTGTGTGCGTAAGAGAAATAAAAACCTTGGCAATGCAAATAAAGTGGGGTGCATACTATCACTTGATCAATGATCGCGGTAACAGGATCTCACATGCAATGCAAATGACATGCAGGTAGAAAAAGAACTATATAAATTACATAATGTTAATGGAGACTGAGATTAGGGTCCCAAATGTCGAAGATGGCGAGGGAGAAACATTTAGTTTAGGACCCAAGGTGATTTAATATAGCTTAAATCAATTATCAATTATCGCGGCAAGAGAGTCACACATGTGATGCAAATGACTCGCAGGTAGGAAAAAACTGTTTAAATTACATAATGTTAATGGAGACGGAGACTAGGAGACATATAGGATACAATGACGACCAATGCAGTGGTGGAATCATTTATGGCTCAAGTGAAAGTTATCGCAACATGATTGCGGCAACAGAACCCTACATGCTATGCAAATGACACGCAGGTAGGACAACACATATAAAAAAAAGACTTTACAAGCTGCATAAATTTACTAGAGATGGAGACTAGAGCCTTAACTGTCGGAGTCAGAGACGGACACGGAGACTGGTTTAGGGCGCAAGCTGAAAAATCTCCCATCTAATACGACTGTACATGCTCCACAATTTATTGCAGTGGATAGTAACCGTAGTAGTAAACCTCAACCTGTTCTCCGATCTGTACATTAGGTTTATAACTGACAACTATTTATATGCAAGCCTTTGACAGATCTGTATAACTTTGAAAAATTAGTATCTATCCAGTTTTCCACGTTCACAATTAACTCAGCATACACATTTAATTGCAACTGAAAGAAAAGAAGAATTCAACTGTACTAGAAACTGCTGAGACATTCGTGTGGCATAAATGACTATGCAAATTTGCCCAGAGAACAGATGCATAAACCTTTGAAGGGTTTACTAACAAATTAATATATTCTTTTTCACCCTTCACACTTACAAAAGGTGTACAATATATATATATATATATATATATATATATATATATATATATATATATATATATATATTGTTACGGAATCATGCTTCCTTTACTTTTTTATATGATGATTTAATTTACTAATTTACGATCTCTGTTTTTATTCTGAATAGCGGTTAGCATATATGTATAGATACGACTACTGCTCGATCAATAAGTGGTCACATGATCAATTGCGCGGGAAAATGAAGTCGACCTAGCTCTGTATTTTTGGAAATCAACATTGAAAGGTCACATTCCATTCTGAATCAATATTATGTTTACTCTTTAAGATTTTAGTACACTAGACCTTTGGGTAAATGACGCGTAACCTAGTTCCTGATTGGTTCTTAGAGGGTTGTGTTATTTTGAAATACCATATTATTAAAGACGGAGAAAGGGTATTCCCTTTTAATTCTGCGCACTTAGTAAAGATATATAGGGAATAATCTTGGGAATTATGATTCTTTACAATTGCTTGAATGAAGAGAGGTTATTGAAATTATTCAGTTCAGTGTGGAATTTATTTAATTAGTAATTCATCTGAATTACTATACAGCTCCGTGGAATTATCGGACATTATTCTAAAACTTGTGAGATTCCAGCCTTGCAAGGATTATTTTGGATTTAGTGAGAACTTGTCAACGTCAACACAGTACAGGTTATTTTCATTCGGAATACCACATCCGGATTATTTGGATTAACATCAGGAAGTGAACTTTAAAACAATTTAGGACTTTTTAGGATATTCTATACTGTAAGTTATTTTAATTCTTTCACTTTGATTGTTTGTTGAACTATTTTAATTCTTTTAATATTTTAGGAAATTAAAGATTTACATTTTAATCTTGAAAGCTTGTTTGTGTCTTTTATTCTGTTACATTACCCCTAGAGTTGTAACAATATATATATATACATTCAATTAGTACATTATCTTTCACATATAATAATCAATTTTTTTTCCGATCTCCTAGGAGGCCGTGGTTTATTCAGAAATGTATTTCCCTTAACATGTGAAAATAATTCAAATTTTTGCTATAGTTCACGAAACAGGATCCATTACTGTAATTACCCACGAAATAGGATCAATTACCGTAACCGTACAAATATCCTTACAAAACGCTGGTCTCCCAGGAATCCTTTCATACGCTTAATTGACAAATTATACAGGTTTATGGACTGGATACCATTGAATTCAATCTTCTGTGCTCGACTATTAACATTTTTCATATGACCGTAACATTGACACCTAAGAAAGTCCTTTGTTGAATATATCTGACAATTTAGGTAAAACAATCTTATGATCGTTGCGATGTTGTTTCATATATGTATATGACCACATCACTGATCACTGATTTCGTACGAAAAGTTATATTTTTAAGAAAATGTACCCCACTATATATGTTGTTTTAAAAAAACCGGTAGGTCTCCTACGAGGATTTTTATCAAAATTAAAGCTGTTATAATTTGAGCTTGACTTGTTACCGGAAAAATTATTGAAATTTCAAAAATATTATATAATATTACGTTACACTGCTGCTGGTATATGTGATGTTAAATGGCTTTCCTTTATCAGACAAATTTTGTGCGATTTAGGACAGAATAATGTATGGTTATCTCAGTCATTCCCCTCTGTCGATTGGCTCAAAGATAAATATGTACACACTTGGCATTCTAGTGTTTTTAATTCCTCTAAAAGTATAATTGATATTTAACAACGTTTAATTGTGAACCATTTTTTTTACACATGTGCCACAAAAGTATAACCTAATTTTAAGAAAATATCGTATAATAAATCATAGGTTTCACGTTGAAACCGGAAGGTGGCTAAATTTGGATATATCTGAAAGAAAATATGAATTGCGTGCCTCACAAGATATAGATGGTGAATTTTAGTATCCTTTTCAACCTCAATATGTTGCTAAATAGGAAAATAATATATAAGTAATAACTATCTAAAAGATGTAAATACATACAATTTAGTGAGTTGCTCAATAACACAAATGTTAACGCACAGATTAAATTAAGTAAATTTATGAAACTGATTTTTAAATCATTCTGTTTCCATGTAAACTCAGAATAGCTATGTCCATTGCCGTTTCAATAGTAAACTTGCTTGTATTGTTTCTCAACATATATCTGTTGTGTAAGACGAAGATTGTTCAATTTTCAGAATGATTTTTTCTTCTTCTGAAAGTTCGCAACTTTACATGCATTAAAACTATAAGAAATGATTGGTTATGTTTGCTGATTCAAAGTCAGTGTTTTAAATATCTAAGAGTTTTCTCTTAAATAAGAAAATAACATCGTCTTTCTTACTTGCAATACCCCCTCAAAGCTTTGTACTTCACATATCAATGAATTTTCCCCATTCATCGATGAACATCAATTAATTAGTAGTATCAGAAAGCTGTAAGCTTCTATCTGGAACTAGGAATATTAGGCAATATCAATATATTAATAATAAAGTTTGTCATGGTTGTTATGAGGACGCAATACCGTGATCATTATAGTTCGCCCCCCTCTCCCCCCTTTTGTGAACGCCTGATATTTGTTAGCAAGCACAGAATTTCTATCCTCATGTGTGGATGTGTGGAGGTATGTGGTTACAATACTGATGGAAAAAAAATTATTTAGATTAGCAGACTTATGTAATCTATTTGACAAGGTGGTGATAACAGAACCTAAAGCTGCCTGTTGAGTCCGCTGAACTACCTTTGTCATAGGACTGTAGTATAGATGAGAAATAAGCAATAAATTCGCACACGAATCTTAGGGCTAAATGAAGTTGTCTCTTTATGTAACCAAAGAGTACTTCAATAAAGGATTATAATGAATTTTACACTAGTGCTTATTTCAATTGAAATCTATGAAATGAGTTGAATGATTCAAGACTCACAAAAGATTGAAACCATTCAACGTATTTCATACATTTAATTTTAAATAATCTCAAATGTAAGATTATGTTATACGTATCACTTGACAAAAAATACCAATGTTACACAATAAGAACCTCAACAACAAAAAATAGTATAGAGAACTGGCTTGAAATTACATTCGTGTGCCGTGGTCATTACGCCTTTATTATGTCATTGAGTGTTATTACACGTATCATTGGGTGTTATTAAACGTGTGTCATTTGGTGTTATTAAATGACTGTAATATTGGAAAATATTATATGGGTTATTAAATATAAATAGGAACCGCCGTGGCTCAATGATCAGCGTCTCAGACTCAGACCGAAAGGGTGCGGGTTCGAGTCCTACCACCGGATCAGCTCAGGTGGGCCAATGTGGTGTTCTTAGGCAAGGTACTTTACTCAAACTGCCTCTGCACTAAATAACGTACATTCGTTCCTGTGCCGTATAACACCAACCAAACCAATATAAATCTAAATAACACCGTAGCTATGCGACAAATTCATATATTTAAAGTAGATTACACACACCAACGAAACAGCGTAAGTATTTACATAGACGGCATAATTATTCCTTTAGATGCTCAAGGCTTTCTTTAATACGCCAAGATGTGACGTCCTGATGTCAAAATTACGAAACAGATCACAGGTTCAATATCATTATTTAAAATAATGATTGTTATTTTTGTTAATATTATATTTGGTCCGCAGTAACTTGTTGTTCCCTTTACCATTACAGAAGTCCACTTCAAAATACTCCATAGTTGTCCATAATAGTGTGACTTCATACATTTTTGTGTGTATCAGATTCCGTGCTTTTATATAAAATATCTCTTTCATCAGTGTATGAATTCGTGCATCTGCCTCTGATTGTGACAGAGTACTGTTATCTTCATACCAAGATAATTGTTCGTTTGGTCTTTATGTTCGCAGCTTGTAGCAACTGTGGAATCCACGAAAACTGGTACGACATGAATAATAGTCAATTCAGTAAAAGTTTTTCCAGCAGGTTTTAAGGGAAAACTCTTAGCACTTGCTCAAGGCTTTATAGTTGTACTGAAAAAAATAACTTACAGACCCGTGATTCATTAACTAATATTGAGAGAGAGAGAGAGAGAGAGAGAGAGAGAGATAGAGAGAGAGAGATTTCTATGTTATGACGAATTCGGGGAATACGTAGAAATCTTTTAAGATGAATATAAACGACACTTCATAATTTACATACATACATTTATGATGGCCTCAAAGGACCCTCAATATTAGGTAAAATCAGGGCCGCGCCCAGACGTTACCGAAGTGAAAAGATGTCATTTGAAACAACGAATTACGCCCCTAACAAGATGTAAACAGCACAAGGCAACTTTGAAAGATAAGGTTTTGTGTCTTTCTTTATTGATTTATCAAAACTCTTTGACAATCAGAATATAATTACCGATTACATAGATAGCCTCTACGAAGCTTTTGTAATCTCTAACTGCTATGCAGAAAATAAGTTAATGCCAAAGTGATCATGGCCTACAAATTGTTGGCCATTGTGACAGGGCATAAAATACACAAAACAATCAAGAACACAACTTTCTGTGATATCAAAACAGGGGAACCATAATGAGTTCATAATAACCAAAGAATTTTTTTTTTCTTCTTCTTTTGAAATCATTGTTAATCAAATCAGCTTCAGAAACTATTATTACTGTCCACCCTTGATGCCAGATTTTACTTGGTGGAAGTAATACACATTTTACCTACTGAGAGCAACCTATCGCAGTATAAATGTCTAGTCATAAATATGGAAAGTTTACCACTGAATAAGCATATTTATTCCTACTTTCAAATGCACTATCATAAAGGTATTTCTATGAAGACTGGTATGCATGTGGCATGCAGAAGGCTATGTCGTCATGAGCTAAAACACAAATAATTATGTTAGTAAATCATAAGATGTAGGTCGCTATGACCTTAGGTTGTAAGGTGTAGTGCTAACAGAGATGCATCCAGTTGAAAATTAAGGATTGTAAAGTTATACAAATTAATTCAAAATTAGAGAGCATATGTGCTCTAGCTTATGCTGATAATATTGCTGAAATTATTATATCCTCTCATTATGTATTTCAAATACAACGATGTTGGTAAAACCATTTGGTCAATGTATGAATTATGTGTTTCAAATACAACGATGTTGGTAAAACCATTTGGTCAATGTATGAATTATGTGTTTCAAATACAACCATGTTGGTAAAACCATCTGGTCAATGTATCAATTATGTGTTCCAAATACAACGATGTTAGTAAAACCATTTGGTCAATGTATGTATTATCTATTTCAAATACAATGATGTTGGTAAAACCGTTTGGCCAATGTATGTATTATATATTAAGATTTAATGGCATTTCCGCACAATACTGACTATATGTTGTCATATGGTTAAAAAAGAAAAGCAATATTTTGACATCTGTACAGTAACATTTTGCTCCAAAAAACTTCAACAGGTCCACAGTCGTGTTTCCTTTACTAGGTAACACAACATGGGTTTGGGATCATTTCAGAGTGGAGAAATATATAATCCTATATATTTACTTAAAAAACACAAAGTTAATAAAGCCCTTCTTATAAATTCAAAATTTCATTTTTAAATTCCCACCTCTTTTAAAAAATATTGTTTTTATTTTACACCAATTTACTTTCATACCATAATGATAGCACGAGAGTTGTAGGACTTTGATTTGTTTTTGAGAGGATATAATAATGTCAGTAATATTATCAGCATAAACTAGAGCACATGTCATCTAATTTTGAATTAATTTGTATAACTTAACAATCCTTAATTTTCATCAAATAAAAATATTCATTTACATAGAGAATAAAAGAGCTGGACTTAGCATACATCCTAGGTGAATACGAATGGAACACTTAAAGTATTCTGCCAATCTATTCTCAGTTTTCACACATGAATTACCGTATTTCATGTATTTTTCGTACAGGAAAAATTTATAATTAATTTCAGTGTATGAAAAATTATGTGTAAAATAAATAATAATTATTTTGGAGTACTGACCAAGTACGCAAAATAAAGGGATCGAACCTGAACAAGGTATACGTGACACGCGATACTCGATGACCAAACAGTACTAACATACAAAATAAACATATATTTTTTGTCTCATTCTGCTCTCAACTCAAGAATCCAATTACAATTAAAAAAATACAAGTACTCAAAAAGACTTTTGTTGTTATTAGTGACCGAGACAGAGAGGGAGAGAGGGAGAGATGGCAGAAACAATAATGTTGTCAGTGTGCAATATCATGTGTATTCAGATCACACGTATTTGTAGCTGTTATGGTGTGTTATGTTTCCAAAATGATTAAGATGGTCTGTACATGTATTATTTATAGGTATTTTTTATCGGTAAATTGTACGCAATGATATGATCCCCTGTTGTCAAAAAGTTAAGTGCAACTTGTATTCTTACAGCAACAGTAACATCATTATCAAGTTACAATAAAAAAGAATAAAAGAACTCAAAAATACTTGTTGTTTTTAGCGAATGCGTGCATATGTTTATGTGAGAGAGAGAGATGAAACAACGTTGTGTCAGTGTGTAAGATCGTATGTATTCGGAGCAGTTTTTATTTGTAGCTTTTGGAGAGAGAGCGAAAGAGAGAGGTTACAGGGCGAGTGTAATCTGTATTGTTCAGTTACCTGACGTACAAGGGCACTATTATATTCCATTATCAATTAACACCTCTGAATAAACAATTCATTCTCGTTTTAATTACAATATTAATTGTCACAAAAACCACATGGCTAGTGTTATTTACATGCTAATTAAATATGCCTAGGGCTTTGGCCAGGTTATTCCAGTTGACACTAGACTGAGGGCAAGATTCGAACGACGAGATCAAATTAGTGAGGCTACCAATAGGGAAATGAGGCTAACCATAGGGAATTAAAATCTGTCAATGAACTTCATGTATGAAGGCCATTGTCCAAACATCAGTAGATATTGTAGTCACCAGTCACACACATCACTTGTTATTCATACTCGCCGATAAAGATAACAATAGAGGTATGTATCATAGAATAGATTCTCAATAAAATGTTAATTTTATGAGAAAACATAAAATGGCGTCACAACACTTGTTTTAAAACTCGTGAGCTATACTGTGTTGCTTTATGACAGTGTCGGCCTTAGTAAAGAGTAATCATTAACCATATTGTTTAAGGACTGAAAACAAGAACTTTGTAATGAAGACATCTCCAAGTAAAAACAGTACAAGTACTTAAATGATATTATATAAGAATTGAATTCACTGAGTCAGTGACTTTTGCATTTATGATAGAAAATTACATGGTTTTTATATTTTATTTTCGTATTACTATAATGAAACAATAAGACTAATTTGACTAATGGTCTGTGGTCTTCACTTTATCATGTACTGAGATATAATTTTTGTTGGATAGGAAAAAACATCAAATGGCTTCCAAACTCGTTTTAAAATGCACGTGGTGCTTTGTTGCAGTGACCATCATAATAAAGATATCTCATTAATGATATTGCTTAAGGATTATGTGCTGTAAATGCCATTGTCAAGTTAATGCAGAGCAGTAGATACTGTAATGACAACAAGAGATCATATGCATCAATCATTATATTTTCTCACCGATAAAGAAGACAAAGAAGGGCAAATCGATGAATGAGAGTAGATTCTCAATTAACAAACCAATTACCCTTTCAAATGGGATGATCAAAAGCCTTTCTGCATGATTATAAACGGTGATTATGTCTTTATTTCTTGATCTCTGTCTCAGTATTCAATGCCTCGATTAAAAATTTACGCGAAGTTAACAAATAGGTCAGGTAAGTATTTAATGGAGGCAACAAATAGTTATGTTTTTCATATAGGATTATATCATACATACTCAGCAAACAATACATTGGTTGTTTGACGTATCTAAATCGTACATCGGTATTTTTTCGAAGCCGTTTGAAATTATAACTTCTCTTTTGATTCAAATAAACAATATCAAAATGTGCGGTTAAAAATAATAATAAAAGAATGAAATGATCAGTGACCTTTCTGCACGATTATAAATGGCGATTCTTTTATTTCTGAATCTCCTGTTTCATGATTCGATGCCTCAATTAAAAATTTCCGCGAAGTTAACAAATAGTTCGGGCAAGTTTTTTTTTACAAACAAGCTCTTCGACAGGGGAAGAAATTATATATATATATATATATATATATATATATATATATATATATATATATATATATATATATATACATATATATATATAGCAAACAACAACAGTTTTATATTATACAGGAAGAATAAAACATGTTCTTTTGGCATAAGGTTCAGCTAATACTCAACTTATGATAACTCTTTCTGAGTCGAATATGTTACTTAAATTACAATTTTTTTTATTTTCTTATTTCTGTGGCTTATATATTTCCTATCTTCTCAACGCAAGACGATCATTATTTTCACGACTGAGATCTCCCGTGATTATGAAGCTTGCAATAAAAGTCAGTTTCCTTCTCAATAAAAATAAAGCACACACTGCGAGGGTATTTTGTAATTCTATTTAGATCGTCTTCAACTTTTTTTCTTTCGAGTGTCTAACATTAACCAGCACTAAAAGCAAGGTAAGAAAGCTGTTATTTTTCCACAAAATACCAACTGCATGACTATGTAAGAAGCGTATGAACTCCTTCAGGTAAGAAGACAAAGTTGGCAGTGCACCAACTTGGAAAGGCAAATCCCTGGAAAGTATCAAATCCCCGAACGTTAAATAATAATGACTTAGCCTGGATATAATGCAGCAGATTGCAACTGACGTTAAAACCATTTGCTGTCTTCAAGATCTGTCTTCTAGAAACAGCAACATTAACAAAATCCACTTTCAAACGTAACATAAACATCATAGAGGATTTGATCTTTCAATAAGTGCAAAATCTATCAGATTTAGCTATACCTTTCTTGAATGTATGATGCCGCAACAAAGAAAAGCCTAATGAAAGGCAACATACGGAAATAAACGAGTTCTTGCGGGTTAGTAGAAAGAATCTTTGGCAGCAAAGGGCGAAGAGAGTTGAGATGAATGTCATGATAAAGTGGAAAGAAAAGTGAAGCTTTTGAAAATAATGTAATTCATCACCATTTTGTGTATATTCCTTTGCTTAGCACGAGAGCAAGTTAGGTTGATTACTTCTAAACAGCATTTCTAGAGTGCAGGTAACGTAATATCAAACACAAGCCAGCCTAGAAAAAAGCATTAGTCTTCTGAAGTAAATTCTGGTAGAAAAGTTGTATGTCATACGCGTTCATACAATTGTACGAATCTTTTTCAAAAAGAGACGGACAGTTTTACCAATGATAAAAATGATGACATTGCCACGACCACTAATACCAACCTCACTACTACGACAGCTGCCTTAAGCACAATTGCTGAAACTGCTGAAACTGCCACCAACACAACTACTGCCACTACTACCTTAAACACAATTGCTGAAAACGCCACCAACTACTTCAAATATATGAGAATTGTATCAGTCTCCAAGATGATTTCGATCTGGTTGATAGGGTTTATGAACCCACAAGAAGCTACATAACTCCTGGCCTCTTTCTTTCTTACAACAAATCACACCCTTCTTAAGAAGGTGGCAGTCTACTCAGGCATGCCTAATCATAATATTGTCTTTTGTGAAATTGACAGCAAACCAGTCAAAAATAAGCAGGTACCAAGAACTACACACTTGTATAGGACGTAAGACTGGTATCATTTCAAATAGTATATGTTAAAAGCTGGAAATAACATTGAGCAAAATCAGTTGCAGGATTACGGAACTCCCTTAAAAGTGAAATTCACAGACGTATTTTAAAAACTTTACCTACTAAAAAGGTAGGCACCAAAATGTCTACCATGTAACACACAATAAATCAAAACGTTTATCAGAAAAAGAGACCATATGTACCAGAAATACTAGGAATCTAATAAGGTATCTGACGTAAGTCATCAAATTCAAATGAGACAAATCAGAAACTAAAGAAGGATACATCACTGATCTTGAAGATATTCTTTATATAAATAAAAAAGAAAACACTTTCGTTAAGGAGTAAAACAAATCAAAATTTTCCGTGATGAAACTTTTCTCTCTCATAAAATATGCTGGCCATGGTGTTGCTCGACTAAAACGCCACACTCAGACCATACTTATTGGAGAAAGTTCCCCATGGAACCCAAAGTTGTGCCTGCTTTCTAACAGATACATCAATGATTAAGGACAGAAATTGCTTCAATACCTTTAGAATAAAGACACAGAACGCTGGTCAGTGCTGATATTGCCCTAAAAGATGTGAAGATGTGCATGTGTATTTTTAGTTTTTATTGTACCATATGTTAAAGTATTTCACAATCTAAGCAAAACACCAAGTTTATAACAATAATCTTGTTGTTGGGTACAGTTTTTGAATTGTTGCGTAACTCATACATGCGTGTCGACACCAGTGGGGAATTTCCTATTAGGAATATAAGGCAGCTTCATAGGGCGGTAAAATTCAGGGGGCGGCAGATTTTAAAGTATGACAATCTGGCTTTGTTAAAAACGTTTTTATTTATTTTGCAAGAAAAAGAAAGCATTAGTTAATTTTTGCCATGATTTAAAGGAGTATAGGTTATTAAAGGCTCAGGATTTAAGGCTTTTTTTTTTGGAGGGTTGGGGGCGGCAACTCTGTTAGTGCCCAGGGGGCGGCTGAATCATAAATCAGTCACTGGTCGAAACACGTCTTTAAATTTAAAGTTGAGAGAATAAGAAACGAAGCCAAACGCAAAAGGCTAAACTGGGATTTATTTTTTATTATCCTATATTCTTTAGTGAAACGCATGCCCAGCTGCGAACGGGGTTGAATCCGATTTTCCGTAGCATAATTCCCGGCAAATCAGTGTCTATGATATTCTTACTATGATTTAAAGCAAATGCCTTAGATCCTGATGATGTATTCTTCAAAGTTAGTCCGTGGCTACAATGGCAGGAGTAATACGTTAGGTCATTGCTACAAAGGGACGAGTAATATCTCAGATCGTTGCTACAAGGACACGAGTATTGTGTTAGTCCGTGGCTACAAGGGCAGCAGTAATACGTTAGGTCATTGCTACAAGGGTACGAGTAATAAGTTAGGCCATGGCTACAAAGACACGAATAATAAGTTAGGCTTATGGCTACAAGGGCAGAGTAATACGTAAGGTCATTGCTACAAGGACATAAGCGATACATTAGGCCATTGCTTCAAGGGCGGGAGTAATACGTTAGGTCATTGCTACAAGGGCACGAGCAATACGTTAGGTCATTGCTACAAGGGTACGAGTAATGAATTAGGTCATTGCTCCAAGGACACGAGTAATAAGTTATGCCATGGCTACAAGAGCAGGAGTAATATGTTAGGACATTGCTACAAGGAAGGCAGGAGTAACACCTTAGGACATTGCTACAGGGCAGGAGTAACACCTTAGGACATTGCTACAGGGCACGAGTAACACCTTAGGACATTGCTACAGGGCAGGAGTAATACGTTAGGCCATTGCTACAAGGGTAACATAATTTAAAAGATTAGTGTTTGATATAGCTTTACCCACCCACCCCCGAAATAAAAAGATTTAGAAAAAGCCAGGATCAAGCTTCGAGGCAAAACTTGTAGAACATCTAAGCAAAAGTTAAGTCTATTCCAGAATATACGTGTAATTAAAGTAATTATCGTGCTTAAGTTGTGTTTTTGGAGCTTATAATTTTTTAATCCCGTCTCTTGCAACATATGTTGATGTGCATAAAGAGGAATATATTTTTCTATTGTGGAAATTTTCCAAGGTGATGATAAATATGTGCCTGTTCAAAAAACAACGTCACAGCAGTGTATGCTGTGAGTGTAAGGGTAAAGTTTATTATTTGATGCATAACTGCGCAAATGATTATAAATAATAATGCAGTGGCGTAGCAACTGCCGAAGCAGCTCCCTCGACTTGGGAGCAGGGGAAGAGAATGGGGCGGGTGGGGGGCTCATACCCAGTTGTAGTCCAAAATTCCCTTCAGGCAATGGTTTTTTTTTGTGTTTTTTTTTTCTCGGTAGGGGGCCCTTAAATTAAGTTTGCGGGGGGGGGCATAATTTTTTCCTATGCTACTGATATGATAATACTAAACGGATTTCTTGCTAAAGAAGATAATTTCTTACATGAATGATGTCCATTGTGCTTCATTACGTACAGACTTGCATAGTGCTCTAAATAAATGATGTCCATTGTGCTTCATTACGTAGAGACTTGCATATTACGCTACATGAATGATGTCCATTGTGCTTCTTTATGTAGAGACTTGCATATTACGCCACATGAATTGTGCTTCATTAAATAGAGACTTGCATATTACGCTCGTGTAGCAATAGTTATGCTCTGCTCTACTTTGAGGTGCTGTAGCGCGCTCTGCACTAGTCATGTGACCAGTTTGCGTGGGGGGGGGGCAGAATTTCTTCCTATGCTACTGATATGATAATACTAAACGGATTACTTGCGAAAAAAGATAATTTCCTACATGAATGATGTCCATTGTGCTTCATTACGTAGACACTTGCATTTTACGCTACATGAATGATGTCCATTATGCTTCATTACGTAGACACTTGCATATTACACTATATGAATGATGTCCGTTGTGCTTCATTACGTAGACACTTGCATATTACGCTACATGAACGATGCCCGTTGTGCTTCATTACGTAGAGACTTGCATAATACGCTACATGAATGATGTCCATTGTGCTTCATTACGTAGACACTTGCATATTACGCTACATGAATGATGTCCATTGTACTTCTTTACGTAGAGACTTGCATAATTACACTACATGAATGATGTCCATTGTGCTTCATTACGTAGAGACTTGCATATTACGCTACATGAATGATGTCCATTGTGCTTCTTTACGTAGAGACTTGCATATTACGCTACATGAATTGTGCTTAATTACGTAGAGACTTGCATATTACGCTACATGAATGATGTCCATTGTGCTTCATTACGTAGAGACTTGCATATTACGCTACATGAATGATGTCCATTGTGCTTCTTTACGTAGAGACTTGTATATTACGCTACATGAATTGTGCTTCATTACGTAGAGACTTGCATATTACGCTACATGAATGATGTCCATTGTGCTTCTTTACGTAGAGACTTGCATATTACGCTACATGAATGATGTCCATTGTGCTTCTTTACGTAGAGACTTGCATATTACGCTACATGAATGATGTCCATTGTGCTTCTTTACGTAGAGACTTGCATATTACGCTACATGAATGATGTCCATTGTGCTTCTTTACTTAGAGACTTGCATATTACGCTACATGAATGATGTCCATTGTGCTTCTTTACTTAGAGACTTGCATATTACGCTACATGAATGATGTCCATTGTGCTTCTTTACGTAGAGACTTGCATATTACGCTACATGAATTGTGCTTAATTACGTAGAGACTTGCATATTACGCTACATGAATGATGTCCATTGTGCTTCTTTACGTAGAGACATGCATATTACGCTACATGAATGATGTCAATTGTGCTTCATTACGTAGAGACTTGCATATTACGCTACATGAATGATGTCAATTGTGCTTCATTACGTATAGACTTGCATATTACGCTACATGAATGATGTCAATTGTTCTTCATTACGTAGAGACTTGCATATTATGCTACATGAATGATGTCTATTATGTTTCTTTTTGTAACGCCTGCCTTGGCAAAAACTTGACTTTTTGATCACTTTGGTGTCCGTGTGCGTGTTAAGTGTCCCTCCATTCATTCACACCCTTGATTGCAGTTAATGCTAAAGTTTTTTGGATTGAGCTCAATGCTGAAGTTGTTTACTTTCTAGTTAAATGAAAAGTGGACTCAACAAAAAGGGGGCCTCTTTTTTCTTATATCTGTGAGTTTTCTCCATACATGGAGGCAGACTAGATGAGCCTAGACTAATTAGTAATGGCTGTAGGATTCTCACTTGACCAAAGATTGTTATGCAATTAAATATATTATTCACAGATAATATATTTTGCGATAATTATTATCAGTACCAAAATACCTTCATCATTATAAACTCTCTCTCTCTCTCTCTCTCTCTCTCTCTCTCTCTCTCTCTCTCTCTCTCTCTCTCTCTCTCGTACTAGAATGCCTGCATTTAGACTTTTTGTCGTACTAGGCCTCATGTGTGGAGGTTATCTTGTTACATGTGTTAAGGTTTCTTGTTACATGTGTGGAGGTATCTTGTTACAAGGCCTCATGTGTGGAGGTATCATGTTACAAGGCCTCATGTGTGGAGGTATCTTGTTACTAGGCCTCATGTGTGGAGGTATCTTGTTACAAGGCCTCATGTGTGGAGGTATCTTGTTACTAGGCCTCATGTGTGGAGGTATCTTGTTACAAGGCCTCATGTGTGGAGGTATCTTGTTGCTAGGCCTCATGTGTGGAGGTATCTTGCTACAAGGCTTCATGTGTGGAGGCATCTTGTTACAGAAACTGGTGGAGAAAAATTTTAGATTAGCAGTACTGTGTAATCTATTTGACAAGGTGATGATAACAGAGTCTGAATTAGTTTGCTCAGTTTGAGTCCAAAAAACTACCTTTGTCATAGGATAGTAAAGTCGAAGTACTTAGTTACTTTAAATTGTTTAATACGCATGCAAGTGCCCACGATTTTCATACAAATTATCTCGTTGCATTGAAGATAAACTATCACCACAAATGTGGTCGGCTAAGCCCAGCCCTGCGCATCGTGATCAGAAAAAAGGGTCTTCAACAGGACTGTTCAAAATGGAGAATTAAATACTCTTAAGTAGACGTCGGTAAAGTTGTAAATAATAATTATCTTTTTTACTGTATTATGTGGGCTCCAGCTGGTTCATCCACTATAGCCAAAAGTCATCAGTCCACTTTGTTCTACAGAGACCAATAACGAAAAGGATTATTGACCCTTGCGCAAGTGAAGATTTAGTTGATTAAACTAGACACAATTCTTTGAAAACAAATAAACGAATAATTAAGAATAGAGTAGTACCAGAAAAGGGCAAGTGAGCGTATGTGTGTATATGTAAAAAAAAAATACAGAAAAACATACTCGAGCTAAAGCCGTCGTGTCTCTGTTTATGGTATCGTTATTCTTATTTTTGTTTACGTAGCCAAGTATAATTGCAATTTTAAAAATACAGGCGATCATGTTCACCTTCACATATCGGAATAATTCTGCTTATTAAGGAACATACATACGAACGAGTTGAATATTAGGCTGAAAAAAGAAGACATATTGAACACCAGGCTTAGTAATGAACATATATAAAGACAAACTAAACACTACGCTTAGCACGAAAAAGATCTAGATACATATTGGACAATAGACTAAGTAAGGAACAGACCTAAAGACATAATGAACACGCAGCTTAGTATGGAACATTCCTAAAGGCATATTGGACACTGTGCTTAGTAAAAACATAACAATAGGCATATTGGACACTATGCTTAGTAAAGAACATAACTAAAGGCATATTGGACACAATGCTTAGTAAGAAACATCTCTAAAGATATAGTCAACAATAGGCTTAGTAAGAAATAGTCCTAAAGACATATTGAACAATAGGCGTAGTAAGGAAGAGACCTAAATACATATTGGACACTACGCTTAGCAAGGAACAGACTAAGAAACACGCTGGACAATATGCTTGGTAAGGAACATATCTAAAGATATGAACACTAGTTTTAGTAAGGAACAGACTTAGAGGCATATTGGGCGCTGTGTTTAGTAAGGAACATATCTAAAAATATATTGAACAATAGGCTTAGTAAGAAATAGACATAATGAAATATTGAACACTGCGTTTAGCAAGGAACAGACTTAGAGATATATTAGACACTATCCTTAGTAAGGAACATACCTAAAGACATATTAAACACAAGGCTTTGTAAGGAAAAACCTAAATACAAACAAGTATGTTCATGTTACATCAACTAAGTTTATACAGATAAATAATCAAGGTAATATTTAGCCTTTTAAGATCATTTGTTATTAATTCATGACATAAATATAAGACATTGTAAACAAATGCCAACAAGTTCATCCTTATTGTAAAGCCTGGTGAATATTCAATGTGATAAATAATGGATAAATTGACGTGTTCTATAAATGGAGGTTTTCCTGCTGTTTTGCGGTCAAGGATGCTGAGTCAGTGTTATCGATCTAGACTTCATAATGTTATGCATCTGCAGCCACGCCATATGTTGGATGTATTTCTTAACAAATGAATATAACAAAACATCATTCAGCAATATCGATCACCAGAACTGTAATTCCAAATACAGTATATACAGATATGATGGCTTAACATGTACATATTTCCAGGTAGGCGTGGACATTCGAAAGATGTTAGCTTATCCATCCCTATAGATTTACAGCGACTTTTGCTTTTCACTCTTTGCAAGAAATAAATATTGTGGGTCATTCAAGTTACAAAAGTAAGTTAAACGATGCAGTTAAGGATATATCTATTTAGAGTTAAATTACGGCTTGTGTCTAAAGTTAAGGCCCTACTTATGAAACTTAAATTACGGCTTGTGTCTAAAGTTAGGGCCCTACTAATGAGATTTAAATTACGGCTTGTATCTTAAGTTGGGGCCCTACCCGTGGCATAAAGTGCCAGAAGATCAGAGTCTAAGTTCTTTACTTGCAGCTATGAGAAAAATAAACAGCACAAATCCTTATCTTCCAGACCATTATGTAACGGCACAGATGTATCTATGCTGTCCTCTGCTGAACGCGTGTTATAAAGGAGCATTATGTAACGGCATAGATGTATCTATGTTTTCCTCTGTTGGACGCGTGTTATATAGGAGCAAAATCGGTAACGTATCGATTTAATCCTCTATTGGACGCGTGTAATACAGGAGCATCATGTAACGGCATAGATGTATCTATGTTGTCCTCTGTTGGACGCGTGTTATAAAGGAGCATTATGTAACGGCATAGATGTTTCTATGTTGTCCTCTGTTGGACGCGTGTTATATAGGAGCATTATGTAATGGCATAGATGTATCTATGTTGGACGCGTGTTATAAAGGAGCATTATGTAACGGCATAGATGTATCTATGTTGTCCTCTGTTGGACGCGTGTTATATAGGAGCATTATATAACGGCATATATGTATCTATGTTGTCCTGTATTAGATGCATGTTATACAGGAGCAATGTCGATAATGTATCGATTCAGACCGAGTAATCTCAATCTGTGTTTACAGCCACGCCCTGGTAACATATTTATACAAGGTACAGATGTTTTGATCGCCGTCGCCAGGTAAACTGTTCCAGCATCATGGGAGAAACTCGATACTAGTACTTTTAATCTTCGTCAGGAATATTAATAGCAAATTTTAAGTTCAACAGAACTTTGATTATATATGACCGCGATTATATTACGGTTTGCATCTAACCACCCAACCCCTCAACCCCATCTTTGGAGTTAGAATATCTGTATTGAGGTTGTATGAGTGGAATTTTAAACAATTTAGTGTTAATCGCATTCTCTAGACAAAATCTAACAGGGAATCCATCCTACGTACTTAAATATAGTAACATTCATAACGACAAGTTGTATTGCTAAGTATATAATGATAGCAAAATGAGTATTTATTGCAGAAATTAATAAATCCACGACCAGAGCATCTGTCTCTCGGAGTAGACATGTGCCATTTTATGTCCAAATGTCCAGCTGCCATCGTTATCCAATTGTAGTTGTGTGACACCTCCCAATCTCTCTACGCAATTCTCGCTGTACCTAGGTCTAGGCATGCATGTTACACAATAAACTGTTTATTCGAAGTAATGACCTTGGATTTTGTGGATTACATTGACCGCTTTTGGAATGTAGCTGCCTGTGTCGTATCGATCAGTCCAAGTTGTATTGATTGTATTTTGTGGCAGGATCAAAATAGCATGTATCAAAT
The DNA here is from genome assembly GCA_029931535.1 of Margaritifera margaritifera. Taxonomy (NCBI): domain Eukaryota; kingdom Metazoa; phylum Mollusca; class Bivalvia; order Unionida; family Margaritiferidae; genus Margaritifera; species Margaritifera margaritifera. Next base: position 151,298 of record JAQPZY010000477.1, on the reverse strand, counting down.
TATCTGAAACCCCGTAACTAGAAACAAACGTGCACGTCGTTCTCATGTCATAATCAACAATAGTAATTTTAGGTCAATAAATTGTACGTTTGACTGTTTTTAAGGCGAATAAGCACATGCTTCCCCCCCCCTCTCTCTCTCTCTCTCACATACACACACACACACACACACACACACACATACACACACACGATATTATTTTATATTTGACCTCGAGAATTTTGTTTCTTAGTTTGTTTGCTTTTCAACTATTATAATGGATATAACAGAGTTCTTTTTTCTGTGAATCAGAGCAAGAATATTTGTTAAGCTATTTGACAGCCGAATTATGTATGTATGTATTTATTTATTTATTTATTTATTTAAATTCCAAGAATCCCTCATCCTCGAAATTTAAATCCCTTTTTTAAGTGCATATATTAATACATACACACTAAACAACGGAAATGGGCAAAAACATGAGCGTCACCTATAATAGTAGTAATAGTCGTCATCCTCGTCGTTGTCGTCATTGTTTTCTTTGTCGTAGTAGTAGTAGTAATAATAAGAGGATAAGAGGAGAAGTAACGGCAGAAGCTGTTGTTTCTTTTGCAGAAATATCAATAGTTGTAGTTGAAATTGTAATATCAAATTAGCATGTCTTGAGTCGCATGTCGTTGGTGTTCAATCTTTTTCATATCTTATAAATATGTGATGAATTTATCAGCGGAAACGAAAATACAGTAAAGGACTATATTGAATAAGGGCCGTTTTGTGCCCCCTCTCCAATTTTCTTCATTTGATATATATTACAAGTATGAGGTAGTTTGTCTTAATTTATGACATAAGTTTTGTGTTCTCATGGAAACCGTGTTAAAAATATTAAATAAGATAGGCAAATTTTGCATATTTTCCATGTATTTCTCAATGATAGTGTCTATCCATAAACTATTCACTAAATTTAAAATAGCATTATGTATATTTATTATTATTCTGGTATAAAGTTGCGTAAAATAAAGTTATAATTTGTCAAAAATAACCGAAATAAACGCTAGTAACCCATGGAGAATAAATCTAACTTACAAGTCAACATAAAACTATCTAAGCTCCGTTGCAAAAATAGGACAGTCACTGATCAAATCAAACACTGTGCCTGTTTGAAATATTGTTTAATATTGTTGGCTGATATGATTGATAATGAGGCCTTCTAGAATCTTCTGAGTTCTCGTGTTCACCGAAAATATTGGTCTTTAACCCCTTGTTCCTGGAAACTAAAAATGTTCTGTTTATAATATTTTCCTTAATTTTGTGGCAATATACTCACACACACACATGCACGTACACACATATTTTCACGGAAAAGTTTCATCGTTGCTCCATCTCCTCGATCTTGAAAATGAATGCCAATATTCATTAGCTTGTTTCAAAGAAATCGCTTGTCTGGTCTCTCAAGTATTAACAAGTTTTTCAAAAACTCTTTTAAAAACGTATTTTTGTTGGAACATGAATCTGATACCAAACCAGATGTAGTATTTGTTGCTAATACACATTAGTATTTGTTGCTTAAATTAGTTTTTAAAAAACATATAACGAAAATGTAAAGTTTAAAGATTTAAATTATCCATTCCATAACTGGGATTGTTTGTCTTATTATAGCCTGTCACTGCTATACTCGCCTTCACAATATAGACATTTGATTATAACAATTGCTTTCACAATTCATCCACTTAGCCCATACATCACAAGTTATTGTTTTGATTGTTTTTCTTCCGTGTTCAGTTTCACTTTTATTCTATTGTTTTTCTTGTTGTAAATATCGCTTTGTCAGGTGTGATCTCACCGCATTTACTCATTTTGATTTTTTTTCTTCCGTGTTCAGATTCACTTTTGTTCCATTGTTTTTCTTTGTTGTAAATATTGCTTTGTCAAGTGTAATCTTACCACATTTACTCAATTGTTATAAGCGGTATGTATGACAGTAACTGATACTGAATTGAACTTTGGCCATGCCTGCAAACAAAAAAAATAATAATAATAAAAAATAAGGAAATAAACGTCCACGGAATGTGACATACAGAAAAAATATATATATATATATATATATATATATATATATATATATATATATATATATATATATATATATACATCATAAATTATATGTATTATGTATCTCTCTCTCAAGATTGCACATGCACATACAAAATACACACAGATGCACATAATCCATGCTGTTACCAGTAAAATCTTCAAAACCACATCTGACAAATATGCGCGTGGTACTGAAAAGGTGCATGTATACTCATCATTTTATTCATTATGTAGGTGAGATTCATATTAATTTCTAAGGAATACTCTCTCTCTCTCTCTCTCTCATTGGTGATATATAATAGCACAGTGAAACAGTCAATAACACATTCAAAATCTACGTTATATACTCAGATTTACACAGGCGCACACACAACTCTCTCTCTATATATATATATATATAGATAGATAGATAGATAGATAGATAGATAGATAGATAGATAGATGGATAGATTTCCTCTGAGACACGTTTTTAAAAATAAAAATTCAACCCTGCCCCGAATTAGCATCTGATATTTCCCTCGCAGATATTTAGTGGAAATGTTATGGGAAAGAAAATATCTTTTACGTTTAACAAAATTGTGAAGTATGTAAAAGAGGTGTCAGTATTATTAAAATTGGACAGTTTTGTGCATGCATCTGCCATGTGTAATATAATATAAACAAGAAACACAAATCCCCCAAAATCATTACTTTCCCTCTCGTGTATGCATACACAGAGCATTAAATACAAATATAGTGAAAAGGAAGTTCGCAGAAAAATTATATATCTTGCATGCATGAATGTTTCTGGGGGAGGGGAGGAGCAATTTCAAACTTATTGCACCCCACCCCAAAAAAATAAAATAAAAAAGCAAAACTAAAATGAAACTGAAAATTCACTTTCATAACCTGCTGAACTTGGGTCAAATAACTATTGAAACAAAGTATAAAATCCTTTAAAAACGACAAAAAAAAGAAGAAAAAACAACATTTTGGAACTATGTGAACGTAGATGGTGTCAAGTTGCTGGGCAGGCAGCAATTTCGAATGCTGAATAGGACCTGAACCACCCACTCGTCCACCCCCCCCCCCAATCCGTTAGAAGACTACCCCCTCATCATCTGTGAAAATATAATTCTTTTCAAGCAAATTTTAAATTTGCACGCGCATACATTAATTCGCATTATTTTAGATGGTGAAACTCTACGTGTTTTGTTTTTTTTTCTTTCTCCAAATATATATTTGCTTGAAGAAAATTCAGCAATTATTTAAACTTAGGTTCTAATCTGTACATTTGGAGGTATCTGCCACATTCAAAAGGTTAGTAAAAACAGAGACGAAACAAATATATTTCTTTCCATGAATCGAACCTGGTTATTTTCTGCTACTTGTGCAAGTACTATAAGTTCAATAATTATATTGGATTACATGGTCAATCTAGAGTTTGACGTCTACTTTTGTTCAACAATCCCTGTTTTAACTGACCATTGTAATATTTTTTCCTCTATCTTTGAATTGTGTGCAGAGTTTCGGAGACAATGAAGTACTGTATACACATTTGCTATGAGGCAGATTTAGTGCATATGATATAGTACATTTTAAAACATCCTTTTCTTGTGTACTCCATGGAAGTACGGTACAGTATAGATCCATCACCACCACCACTATCTTTTTTTAAAACGCTAATGCTGTTAAAACAAGAAAAATATTGACTGAATTAAATCTTCTTAAATGTATTTTGGCTTTGACCTATATAGTAAGTTGTATTCTAAGATATGTATGTATGTGTATGTGTGATGAAATGCACCACAACTAGACTCTATCGTATGCTTAATTTCTGCCACATGATGGGTTGTCTCAAAATATAATTGAATATAAAACAATAAATTCTTTTGTTATACTTTATTTGGAAGCAACAATATGCCTCTTTTTATTCATCTTTGTTATGGCATCCTTTGTGTGATAAATTCTCAATGTTCAGGCACGTTAAACAATAAAATGATACTTAATATAGACGTCTCTCAATTTCTGTTTATTTTTTCCGAATCCCCTCTAGCGCATCTAAAACAAAAAACAGCTATGTGCGCAAAGTAAGTTAAAATTTAGAAAGGATAAATAATGTAAGAAAGAAATAATATGGTTGTTTAAAATATCGTTTTGTTGTTTCTTCTGAATATTTTGAATACAATACAGGTAGAATAGAATAAAATGCGGTAGAAAATGCAGTTTTATTTTTTTACGCGTAGTGGAGATCGAGGTACTAACAGTGCAACAGGAACAAAATGCTAACGCTACGTAGACAGTAAAACTCATGAATGTTTGGTTTTTTGGTATCAGAGCAACCTTGTTCCACGATGATATTCTGAAGGCAAGTTTACTTATAAGAAATACACAGTCTGCTGAAATGTCTTCCTGGAACAAGACTGCGCTTGTATCTAATTTGGAGTATGAAGTTGCTAAACGCAGCATTTATTTTGCAATTTTGAACACCAGCCCATTTTCAAGGGTCATTTTTTGCTATGAAATGGAGATATATAAACATCATGAATGTAGATGAGTTTCATGTTTATGTTAAATAGCACAATTAGACAAAGAGTTATGAAATTGAATAATATTTATTTTTTCACAAAACAAAGGGGCAGAAAACTGCCTTTATTCAATATAGTCCTTTAAGAGGGATTTTTGCAGACCTGAAGTGCAGTTTGTATGTCATGCACTTTTTTTTTTTTTTTTTTTTTTTTTTCTGGCTTATTCATCAACTAAGGAAGTCGATACCGAAATCTGGGCGGAGTGGGTTTGAGTCAGCAAAATCAATAATGTATAACTGCAACTAAGTCTGCATTGTGGAACTCAACTAATGTGCAGATGTTATGCAATTTAGACTTGTAAATAACGTAGAAGCCAGATTGAACCGCCTTATAATGTATACTCATAACTGCTATACATGACACATGGTATTGACTAATGTCAGTGTCACAGTCGGACAAGAAAAGGTGAAGGATTCTCGTAATTGTTCTCAGAATAAACGTTGGTAGAAATGCTATTAGAATGTAGTATGAGTAATTACAAACTTCCCTGCTTTGTTGTGTTGTAGTCACAGATCATATCCCTAGCAACGAGTGGGTGTATAGGACGCTCATAACTGAGAAGGGGGTGGGGGTAGTGGGCTGAGGATAGTATGCGTGCATATGTGAAACTCCTTTAATATCATCAAGGAACAAGATAATACTTAGTTATCTATCTCCTTTGTCCAATGATTCTAATCGTGCACTAACTTAAACTATGTGTATCCGTACAGTTTGTGCAATAATGCAATCGAAAATAACATAACGCAACAGACTCATGGTGATTAGAGTTGTTTATTTTCAGACACAGAGGAGATGGATGAATGAAAGCAATACAAATTGTAACCTTGAGAAGAAAAATAAAAAAAACGCTGCGCGTTTTGTATTACCAACTTATGAAATACCAATGGCTGTGAAGTACTACCGTACATGTGCGTCGTCGTGCTAATCACTGTGTCATGGCACTGTAGTACTACCATACATATGAGTCCAATCAGTGGCTGTGTCATGGTATTTAAGTACTACCATACATATTAGTTGTTTCAGTGTCGCTGTGTCATTAGTTGTATTTATTGTTATGGAAGCTGGCATAAGGAGAAGCATGTGGTTTTGACACGTGACTTAATAACACTGGTTGGCGATCTTTAGTGAAAGACATCGTACTCTAGGAAATTTCATTGATCTTTACATCATATTCTGATATTAAAACTTGTTGAAAATCAACAAGAAAAATAAACCTATATATAAATTTAGTCATATATAAATATATGCCATTATTATCTATTCTCTAATATTTCATTATCTCAGTCAAGGACTAAGAAACCTGTAAAATAAACAATACACAAATAAATAATACACACATAAATAATACACACACCTCTCATCAGAGTGCTAGTTTAGACATTCAAATCAATTTAATACAATTCTTTATAAATTCTTTTGAAGCCATGAATTGGCTCTTTTGTAAACATTACATATGTAAATATTTTATTTCACACCAAGGCACTGCGTTCAAGGGAAGAAATTCATTATTATCTCTCTCAGACAATGCAAGTAAACAGGAAAGTATGGCATTGTTATTCAGACCAGGATGTTTACTCGGTCTCCAAAACATAAAAACCTAGCTGACATAACATCTATAAATGTAATAATATTCGTTTGCATAACAAGTCAATGGAATAACTGAATGTTGTATCTGCATAACAAGTCAATGGAATAACTGAATGTTGTATCTGCATAACAAGTCAATGGAATAACTGAATGCTGTATCTGCATAACAAGTCAATGGAATTACTGAATGCTGTATCTGCATAACAAGTCAATGGAATAACTGAATGCTGTATCTGCAGTTCATGATTCATACACATGCATGTACAAACGGTATAGGGAGGTTTTTGAATGGAATAGGAGGGAGGTTTCCCTACTCTTCATATGGTACGCAAATGAATATTTCCTTTCTAACCTTACACAAATGACAGACCACCTCTGTGTGACGGTCGTGATTCAATCACACCTGAAATGTTTATATATAGTAAGCTTCTGTTTGGAAAAGGAAGAAGAATTCGAGCATAGTATTTCAAACTTAAATAATTTTATCTTATCTTATGTCAGATTAGACGTCCATGTAATCTTGGCACGATAATCACGAGTGCTCATTTAATACACAAAGACTGCATATTTAAACTGTAAATACGTGTAGTCGTTTTGGCTACCTACTCTTGCGACTGTCCTACACAATCAATTAATTGTAAAGAACACTAATGTTCTTTAAAGACCAAAGAAAAAGAAGAAAACGTTTTAGCACTATTATATGACAAAGTTCCCCCCCCCCCCAAAAAAAAGAAAAAAATATTCTTGATATATGACAGATTTTTTTATTTTTATTTTTAATTTTTAATTGATTATACGGACACAAATTTGTGACAGTCAGTGAAAAATCTTCCATTCTTGTTCCTTAAGGTTGTGTACTTGTAAAATGTCAATGTTCACAGGTTGGTTCGTGTGTCACAGCAAACTTGCACACATCAAAATGGCTTACCTGCACTCACAATTTAAAGGGCTGGTGATGGGGAGCACACCAGCGGTTTTGGAGATTGATTTTGTCAAAAGAGTCAGCCTCAAAAGATAAAGTAAATTGAGAGATATAAATATTTATTCACGTGTTTCTGCTTTTTATTTATTTTTATTTTTTTTTTTTACATACAGAAGGAAAGAAAAAGGAAGCAAACTTTGTTAAGCTTAGTCATTTTGTTTCAGTCGATATACGCCCAAATTCCAAGTATTGTATTTGTAGCTTCAGGTGCATGACAAGCGGGAAGTTGTAACTCCACAGGCTAAAATATAGTGATACAGCATATATTAAATATGCTTTGGTTTCTGATTTTATATCCATATATGGACATGATTGGTACAAAGAGATTATCTGGGCCAAGGTTGCCTTCCAAATATTGAGACAGTTATGTCGAGTAGTAACTAATGATAACAGATCCAATTTCCAGTGTATAGATCTCGACCTGCAGGGTACGTGTCAAAGTCGTAAAACAAACCCCATATCCAAGTCTAGTGTATAGATCTCGACTTGCAGGGTACGTGTCAAAGTCGTAAAACAAACCCCATATCCAAGTCTAGTGTATAGATCTCGACTTGCAGGGTACGTGTCAAAGTCTTTAAAAAGAACAAATTGAAAACATTCGCAATTATCTTTGAAGTACCCGTTAAGTCGAAATTATGCATTATTAATATATATAGTTGTGTGCTGTGTTAAATTTGTATAGAGGCAAGAACATCAAATGGACATTTGATATAAACTTTAGATTTAATTAAACGACCCCCATCTTGTCTACAACAGTAGGGGAATACTGTAATTCGGCCTAAAGCAATTGAACTCCTCGGTATTAAGCCACTCTTGTTGCTAAAAATAGAATACAGATAATTTCCCACCTAGTGCTTGTAGCGGTTCAAGAAGGCGCAATCTTGGTATATTTAAATATGTACGCTTCGAGATTTTTTAAAAATAATCCAATTCTGGTTTTATTATTGTACGTTTGACTGTCATTGGTCAAATATCTCAATAAAGCACTTTTTTCTTGGTGTAAACATTACACGTATTTATCATCATCGTGATAATCATCATCGTCGTAGTCGTCGTCTTCGTTGTCATCATCATCATCATGCTAAGATACACGAATATTTTGCAGTTACATCAGTTAACCGTGGTCTAAGCGACGGGCATACTTTCTTGCGGATTCGAATCCTACCATTGGAACTGCCTGGGTCAGCTAACGTGGTGTGTCTGTGGGCAAGGCACTTTACTCCAATGGCCTCGTCACTAAATAACCTAATTGTGTTATTGTGCCATAAAGCACCAAACCAAACCAAACCAATATCTGTCTGTAATGGAGTGTCAAAAACTGTATGGAATTTGGTCGGGTTCCAAAACATCCAGCAGGCACCTTGTATCCCCCATCTCCGTCCCTAATATTGAACGGTGTCTGTATAACCGACTCTCTAACATTTGGTCGAAGTTCGAGTATAAGAAACGAATATTGTGTCGAAGCGTGTATTGGGTCGGGAAAAGAATTGCGACCTAATGTTTCACGATCAATTTCTTCACTTTTCTTCTTTTTATTTTTTTGGGTCGGCAATTGTTTGCTGAAATACAATTCCATGGCCCTGAGAAAAAAACAAACAAACTCAATTTCCAATGATTAAGCGCTTAACTTTCTAGCATTTTGCTTTCAAAGTTGAGGGGGCTATATCTTGCTTATGTAAAAAGTACATTATGTCGAAGGACCATTATTGTATTAGTTTCGATGAAAATGGGTTTATATCTTTGTCTAATCTAGCTCATAAAATACACGTCAAATATATGCAGAAATATACAATATTTGAAAGATATTCACTTTTCAAGAATCCAAATGTCGCACATATATTTTTAGCTCCCCCTAGCTGGTAAATTACAGTGTAGGTAGAGCAAAGATGGCGTCGTTTTAATTTATTTACAGAGTGGTGCAGTAATGAAGCTTTCGATGTATCTACCGATTATTTTGTATTTATCGTATTCGCAAAAATCGAGGTCACCAAACCAAGACAAAACCGGTTGAAGCTTGCAGACTGCATGGGGTCAAGGGGTTTGTGCTCTATATGAGTGCAGTCTTTATCGTTAGAAAGGATGTTGTCATTATAAATTTACTAGATACATCCACATATTACTCTTTACGCCTTAATTGCCCAGTTATATTTTATATTTATGATTTTGGTAGTAGCTACATATCCGGCACAATTATTAGTCCTACAATGTAAGATGTGGACCCTGATATTTATACTTCATCTTTAAATTAGTTAAAACATTCATTGTGCACACCGTTTGCTAATTTCCAATAAAATTTTCAGCAGCAAAACAAGTTTTGTACACCTTAAATTACCAATATGTTTTCAGTAAGTTATTCAGTCTCTGTTTTTTACAGCACCAGTCAATAAATAAAAATGATAAGTTTCAATAATTTAAATGGTTGGAAATTCGTACAAGATGCAGCATGTGAGACTTTACCGATATGGAATAAAAATAAAAGTATGTTGTTTTTTTCACAAAGAGTATTTGAATGCTATTTTAAATATTATATGCAACATTTGACAAGGAAAATGATCGATTTGAAGATGTTTTTTATCAACATAATTAGGGTATCACATTATAATATAATTATTTTGCTGTATCCTCTATTTTCACCCGTTTCGCTCAAAAACCAGGTATATATTAAAACATATGCAGGGTACAAAATCCAAGCAGCAAAAGAAAGTCGTAACAACTTAAACACTCTTTAAAGCAGCATTGCACAAAGTCATGTGATATGCGCAACCTCAAACGTGCAGACAGTACACTGAATGTTAATAAGAGTGGTCGGCACGATCGGGGCTGGCGACACGATTAAAAAACAAAGTGCACTCAACTTCAACTGCAAATAGACATGAAATTTTTGAGTACAACCACATCTGATTCTGATACATGTATCAATAATAATTCTTCATTATGCCTACATTTAACTTAGATAAAAGTATTCGTACAAATTCAGGTTTTGGTAATTTTTAAAATTCGTAATTAGATTTTTTACATTTTTAGTGATCAATTTCGGAAACAATCACACCTCTCGACAAGACAATCTTTCCAATGGACAAAAGTTTAACACAAATCTAGGAAAGTCATATAGGTATAAAGTATAAACGAAAAGAGCAGGGTTCAATAAGACAGACAGACACATATACATATAGACAAGCAGGCAGATATACACAGAATCAACGAGATCATATTATTATCGAAACCATCTTTTCCTTTAGAACTGAACCTTTCAAATTCAGGTTTTGTAAAGTAAACCATATATACCTCAAGCTTCAATAAACCAAGTTGATCTTTGTATCTAATGACATTTCATCTGTACATAATATGTGCCTGCTTCTCTTTTGCATTTTGTCGTCCACCGCTTAGTCGAGAAAGCGTTAAAATAGTAAGTGTACGTTGGTGGGGTTTTTTTTTTTTTTTTCTTTTTTTAAAATTTGTTTCCACCGTCTGTCCGTGCTTTAGCATATTGTTCCGTCTTTCTTAAGCCCATTCGGCCGTACGGCCGTCCATGAATAAAAACCTGAAACCCCTCCAGCGTTCTAACTATTGTTTATCTATTTATCAAACACTCAATGTTGCTTCAGCCCGATGAAAGAAATAAAGAGCATACTGACCTTACCTTTCCTAAAATCATGGCACTTCATCAGCATCAAATCGACAGCCAAACGCCTTGTAAATATTTGAACATTCATCGCATTTTGTTTTTGTTTTATTGCACGCAATTTTGTGTAAAGCTTTAACCACTCATAGGTTAAGATGAAATCGATAATGAATTCATTTTTACCACGCTTTGCGACCACCGTCATACATTTTTACCTTTTTTCGAGAATTTTGATCCCAGAATTTCTTACTCCGTAAAAACTTTCAAGCGCTGTAGGGATTAACCTTTTATGTTTTAAATTTCATTAAATTATTTGCTAAGCTGTTTCTTACTCAAGCATAGGTCCAAACAGCCATCAAGGCCACGAAGAGCGGCAATGCACCTGGTATTGACTCCCTACAGGCAGAGCTTCTGAAAGCTGATATAACCACAGCTGCACATGTGCTGACTTACCTCTTTAGAACGATATGGGAAAATGATATCATCCCAAAAGACTGGTGTCAAAGCCTCATCATCAAGCTACCAAAGAAAGGTGACCTTATCAACTGCGACAACTGGCGAGGGATAACACTCCTTTCCATTCCCAGCAAAGTCTTCTGTAGACTTCTCCTCCAAAGGATTGATGCAGCCATAGATGGTAAACTCATACAAGAACGAGCAGGGTTCCGCAAAGGAAGAGGATGTAAAGACCAGATATTTGCTCTGCGCAACATCCTTGAACAATCCCTAGAGTGGAATGTGCCCCTTTACATCAACTTCATTGACTTCAAGAAGGCATTTGACAGTGTTCACCGCGAGAGCCTATGGAATATTCTTAAAGCCTATAGAATACCATCCAAGATAGTCAACCTCATTGGGAAGTTCTATGAGCACTTCGAATGCAGCGTCATCCTTAACAACACTCTTACAGAGTCGTTCCAGGTGAAGTCTGGTGTTAGACAAGGGTGCATCCTCTCTCCCATTCTGTTTCTCATCACCATCGACTGGATAATGCCAAACAAATTCCGACCATGCCAGAGGGATCCAGTGGACACCCTTTTCAAATCTTGAAGACCTGGCCTTTGCTGATTATCTGGCTGCCATCTCATCAAGGCGCTCTCATTTCAAGAGAAATCTGACAGACTCTGCAAATACGCTAAACAGACGGGCCTGCATATCAATGCAACGAAAACCCAAGTGATGTGCAAAACGCAGCAGCTACTCTTCCAATTACCATCGATGGAGAGGCACTTGAGTTTGTAGACGACTTCACCTACCTTAGTAGCCTAATTAGTAACAACAATGGTGCCAAAAAGGACATAAAGGCCAGGTTAAATAAAGCCAGAGGTGCTTTCAGCAGGCTTCGCCCTATATGGAGATCAAAACAGTATAGCCTCAAGACAAAGATCAGACTTTACAACAGCAGCATAAAGTCTGTACTTTTATATGGCTCCGAACGTTGGAGAGTTGTGAAGACAGACATGAGAAATGTAAATTCATTCCACAATTGCTGCCTCCGTAAAATCTGCAACATCTACTGGCCAAACAAGATCTCCAATGTGAGCCTATATGAGAAAACTGGATGTATAAACATTTCTCTGGAGGTCAAGGTGCGCAGAATCAAATGGCTCGCACACGTAATGCGGATGCCACAAGAACGGATACCTAAGGTAGCTCTCAGGTGGACACCAGCGGGGAAGCGTAAGCGTGGCCGGCCAAAGACAACATGGCGAAGGACAATGATGACGGATCTGGAAGAGGTGGGACTTTCCTGGGGCGAAGCACAAGCCATTGCTCAGGACCCAGATGTCGGAAGGTGGTTGCAGCCTTATGTCCCAGTTGGGATGAAAAGGACCCTTAGTTAATTAGTTAGTTCTTAAAATGGTTGAAAATAACTTCGATGATTAGCTTTTTGTTTTCAGTAGTACCTAGTTCATGATCGACGTATGGGCTTACTTTTAAAATACTCCAGCAGTAAGTTTTTATAATAATACAATTTACTATGATGATTCATTTATGGAATGTCCGATCAATGCGACGATCCGCCAAATTTGACCATATTATTAAAAATAGTGCCCATCGTCGACCTAAAATACGTAAATGAATTGTGAATATTTAAGCAATTATATTTTTAACAATTCCAACCAAATTTACTGTGAATTTTCAATTTAACAAGATCTTGGATAAATTAATAGACTAAGCACGATTTTGACATGTTTTGCAGAGTTACTGCACGTGATTGTTTAAGCACACCCACGTGATGTGATGCAAGTAGTTAACATTTTAACCTTGGGAGGCAAGGATCATATAAATACATTGACGAAATAAAGATTGATTGCTAAGTTAACTTGTAGATGGGGATACAAATAAATTTCTGCTGCTGGCAATTTCAGTTTAACGTACCTTTAGTATATGTGATATTGACCTTTTTGCCAAATATAAATAAGTCTCACAACATTGACACAGTACGTATATGCATACATAAAAAAGTTGTAATACCAACATAAAAATACATGATCCACCAAGGATGACCCATACAAGTTTATTAAAACTTATATCCAGTGTTGTCTTGAGGGAATCTCACTAATACTGAATGAAATGTAAAATATCAACTCATCCTGATACTTTGTATTTCGAGTGTATGATTTATTTATTTAGGTATTATTTTTTTTTGTATTTTTTTTTTTTTTTTGTTTGTTTATTATATTATTATATTATTATATTAGTTGAAAAAATAAATGATCTTAAGGTAAAACAAGTGAATTAAAATATCCCGGCTCCAAAGAAAATTCCAGATCCCCTGCCCCCCTCCCCCCGAAGATTAAATGGTGAGTCAGCAATGTTCATCACGGCGTAAAGTCGCAAAAATTGTCTGCACCACCTTTGTGAATCCATATAGTAGCCAATGTGCATTATTCCGCTTGTCAACGATTATAGTAGTGAATATTAAATTATATTGCAAGTTCATGTAAACCAACAATAGCAGTGGTGCATTTCAGGCAACATTTAAACATTTGAGCTTCATTTCAGAAAATCTGAAAAAAAATTATTGGAATACATCTGTCTAATCAGGAGTACCTTGTTTGATATAACCACTTATCTCTCTTCTATTTAAGATTGAAATATATTATCAACCTTGTCACATTATGCAATAAATGAGCAAAAGGTCAATGTAACCATCTATATGTGCAAGTATATCTTCAAAAAAGGAAATTTACATGAAGACAGCTACTTAAGATTTCTCCAGAACACATATAATTTAAAACTAAAGTAAGGTATGCATAAGCGAATACAAAGTATGAAGTTCCAAAACATTCAATGAATGAAACTGGTGGGACATAGAATCATGAGGGGTCATCAGCATTGTGATAGAGATATAAGTGATCATATCTGAAGCATAATGCTTCAAAACACGACTAGGAAATATCAGATTGGTGACCATAATTACTCTATAAATAGAAAATTGTCTAAACTTTATATATTTGATTGCATAGGTATTAACCAATGTGCAAAACACCCAACCCAGCATAGTCAAATCTACACACTCACCACCCAGCCCCACTTTCATGGCAGCAGTGGCCATATCTGAAAACGTGTGTCCCACGGAAAAGCATTCTGAAGTAGACAAAAGGTATTCCTTTTGCTTATTATCCACAAACAGGAATATAATTTTGAATATATAGTTACTTAATTGTACATGAATATGTGGAACCACTGCAAAGCTATTGTTCTCTATGAGACTCACGATACTAATTCAGCTTCCATAATAAACCTATGGAAACACCATGATATTAAAATTCAATAACTTTAAATTTCTGAATGTTCATGATCAAACCTATATTTCTCAATATAGACTCGTCTTTGATGCAAGCTTCTTTGTGGAGAAAGCTATATGTCCCCAGGCATGTTTTGGATTTACTTGTGTTTGAAATATGTGCTTTCAAGTCTGCGCCTAAAAAGTCAGGTGCTAATTTCATGAATGAGTGTTCCAAAGTCAAGTATGTAAAATGACTCAACTTTCATATTTTTTCAGTTACAAATAAGATTAACTCTCTAAAGATTCTTTTTACAAAAATTTTACTTTTGATTATCAACCAGTTATGGCCAGCCAGACCCATCTATTTTATCGTCATCCATTTCTAGACTGGTTCCCATTCTTCCATATAATTAATAATGAGAGTCCTGAGGTCTCACTGGACAGTTGTTTGGGTGAATTTTTATGGGACTAAGACAGATTGCAGAAAAATTAGAATATTTTCTACATTAAAGATACAAATAAAAACTAACCAGTGATTTATGTGGAATGCATGCCTGTCAGATTTTAATTAAGGTATTCAGGTTACTTCCATGTACAACTGATAGCTGTTACACTTAACCAACTCTACCCTTAACTCCTCTTTTTTACTTACATTTTTTACAGTAAATAGCTATTTTTGATATTTTCCTGTGACAAGGCGGCTTAAGCAATCAATATGGGACCCGTGCATGTTGAAAGTTCGCTGGTATTATAACAAACTGGCATGCTTCTAGTCACCCCTTAACCATCTCGATTTTGAGGTATTTACCGCTGTAGCAGACATGCATAAATACGTAAACCAAGTTGGATGTTCATTTACAGCCCAAGTTACGCATTTGATCTGCAATGCTAGTCTCACTGTGACAGACAGTCACCAAACAAGCCAACCCATTTTCAAGCCTAACTCAAAGTAAATGTAAGCCAAATTGCAGATTTAGTTTCTGTGTGAATTTACAAACACAAGGCTCGTGCTTTTCAGGTTCATGCCCACTTCCTTAAAAATTGTGGGGGGGGGGGGAATACGAAACTATCAAGTGAGACCTGAAAACGCATCCACTTCATTATTCTTGGATTTGATTCCGTCAGGAAAAAGATATCTTTGCAACAGTGTCAATATGGGCTGCCAAGTGTGTGAAATATTTTGCCTCGAGTTGCCCGGTCAGTCGACAAGGGAACACGCTACACAGCGCCGCTTTTGCTGCAAGTAAGACCTTGACTCGCCTCTGTCATAAATATCAGGGTCCACGTTTTACATTGTAGGACTAAGTAAGGCACCAGACTTTATGGAAAAATTGTTCAATCAACCATCGATTAGCTCCTTCGAGAGAACTAACGAAAACAATTTTTTGTTAACAACGTTGTTTGTGCGACAATATATCAGCTTAAAACAACAGATTTTACCCAAAATTGTACAGGTAGTGGCCTTGCTTACATATCATGGCAAATGTTACCACAGCGAAACCATGTGATATATTTTCTTGGAATACGTCAGCTTCATAGGTTGACCATCTTGCCTAAGTTGTGTAGAAATAACGGTCTTCTACTGAAATTAAGAATTCGCTCAACATACAGAGTTTTAGTAAGACGCCACTGTATATCTTCAGCTATCGTTAGGTCGAAGTCATTGGGTCGCAGAAAAAAAAAATTCTTATTTTCGTTCAAAATTAAGATATGTCTGTTGTATCTGTATAATTATTGTGTAATTTAATTTTCACATGATTCGAATTCAGATGAATCTTATTGGAATAAAGTGTCGTCTCGCACTTGCGACTTAATATCTGTTATTTTACGAGATGTTACTCACTTCGACCAACTATTGGAGAGTCGGTTATATATATATATATATATATTTGCTCTTCGGTTTAGGTGACTGAGTAAACATCGGTCTACAGTGTAAATGTCAAAACTTCCTGCTGATTTTTGGAGGGTTTTCGATGGACAATATGACCATTTTGTAAACTTAGCAATAAAGAATTAATTTCAGATTAATTCATCTATAGAATATAAATGATTTTAATATAAAAAATGAATGATTCATAGAAAATATAGAATATGGTGTCAATCTAAAGAAATTAAGTATTTATTGCATCATGTTATCTCGTTCACCATACAGACACCCCTTGGATAAAAATATCATTATAGTAATTATGTAACGAAGATTTGTCACTTGTGTATTTTTTAACAGGGAAGGATGGTTAAGTCGAGGGGAAACTCATGTATATTATTGCAATACAAGGCAGACGATGCTGAAATTTAAATGTCCCCTCTGAGGTTAAAATAGAAATGTTTACTTTATCAATGATTGTAACGCATATATTACTGGGACTGTTCTGGCCATTACACGGCTCCCTTCTTGACTATATCCTTACCAATGATTGTAATTCATATATTACAGTAAATATTCTGGTCATTACACGGCCCCCTTCTTGTCTATCTCCTTATCAATGATTGTAATTCATATATTACAGTAAATATTCTGGTCATTACACGGCTCCCTTCTTGTCTATCTCCTTATCAATGATTGTAACGCATATATTACAGGGACTATTCTGGTCATTACACGGCCCCCTTCTTGACTATCTCCTTATCAATGATTGTAATTCATATATTACAGGGACTATTCTGGCCATTACACGGCTCCCTTCTTGTCTATCTCCTTATCAATGATTGTAATTCATATATTACAGGGACTATTGTGGCCATTACACGGCTCCCTTCTTGACTATCTCCTTATCAATGATTGTAATTCATATATTACAGTAAATAGTCTGGTCATTACACGGCTCCCTTCTTGACTATCTCCTTATCAATGATTGTAATTCATATATTACAGGGACTATTGTGGCCATTACACGGCTCCCTTCTTGTCTATCTCCTTATCAATGATTGTAATTCATATATTACAGGGACTATTGTGGCCATTACACGGCTCCCTTCTTGACTATCTCCTTATCAATGATTGTAATTCATATATTACAGTAAATAGTCTGGTCATTACACGGGTCCCTTCTTGACTATCTCCTTATCAATGATTGTAATTCATATATTACAGTAAATAGTCTGGTCATTACACGGCTCCCTTCTTGACTATCTCCTTATCAATGATTGTAATTCATATATTACAGTAAATAGTCTGGTCATTACACGGCTCCCTTCTTGACTATCTCCTTATCAATGATTGTAATTCATATATTACAGGGACTATTCTGGCCATTACACGGCCCCCTTCTTGACTATCTCCTTATCAATGATTGTAATTCATATATTACAGGGACTATTCTGGTCATTACACGGCCCCCTTCTTGACTATCTCCTTATCAATGATTGTAATTCATATATTACAGGGACTATTCTGGCCATTACACGGCCCCCTTCTTGACTATCTCCTTATCAATGATTGTAATTCATATATTACAGGGACTGTTATGGCCATTACACGGCTCCCTTCTTGACTATCTCCTTATCAATGATTGTAATTCATATATTACAGTAAATAGTCTGGTCATTACACGGCCTATAATTGTCTATTTTCTTAGCAAAACTTAGCTTGGTATTTAGTAATATAGTATTTACAATGTAACTTCCATAATTTTAAATGTTATGAGACAATTTACATGTTTTGGTAATGAGAGAGAGAGAGAGAGAATTTCAAGAATACTGTTACGAACTAGTGCAATATATTCTTATCGCTTATCACGCACTTGTATTGTTTACAATATAGACACGAATATTCTTGAGTATTCTTGAGTCTTCTCCCACCCACCCCCCCACCCCCGATTCGGGTTCGATACCTGCCCAGACCAGCCCAGTTATGCTTCCTCGGTGTGTCCTTGGAAAGGCACTTAACTCCCATTTCCTCGGCCAATAATATGTTAAAAACTGCCATTAAAACCAATAAAAACAACACACACACACAAACACACACACAACAAAAGAAAAATGTAACACAATCGTTTAATTTATCGAGGGTTTTGCGGAATATAAATACCTGGTGTGATCCATGTTCCACGTGTTTCTATTATTATTACCACGTAAAGGACAATTAATACACCACGTATTACTATCAGAGAGAGAGACCAGCAGGAACTGAGCGGTTAAAATCGGAACAAGGACATCCTTCAGCGTCAATTGTCCCCTCTTATCAAACCCTTGTGCCGTCAACACAGTGCTGTCACAGGGAGATATGGTTAATGTCTGTTGATCTGATAAACAGACGAGTCATGTAAACCACGAGACGGATGCCATGAGGGGTGTGTACATGCAATGCACAGTCATGGACATCCTGCTCGTTAAGGTCAAGGCTCATTCATTCATTCATTCATGTATTTATTAATTCATTCATTCATTCATGTATTTATTAATTAATTAATTCATTTATTCAAAATTTAACAGCATTAAGCTGAGATCCATTACAAAGCGAATTCTATCAACACAATTGGTATATGTAATTACATATAAAAGTACTCTATAGGTATATCTTCAGACTGACTCACGTTCTGGAGATTTTCTAAAGGGAAAGTAATTGAATACTAAATTATTTATGAAAATTCAGGGCAAATCAAAAGAAGAAAAAGAAAAATGATGATGACAACTGCGATGATGATCAATCTACCTCCAACTGGCCATTGCAAACTAATTAACCGCAAATTTTGGGTTACCAGACTTATTTAACAGTCGTTGTATTTAAAAAATGAAACACTGAACCTAATTCATCGAATTCCAGATTTTTTGCAAATTGTAAAATAAACTGAGAGTTTCTTATAGTGTGGACAATAAATAGACCATTAACAATTTTAAGTTTAATTCAAACGTGTACACTTTTGTTTTGGATGGTTTATGTTGTTTTCTTTCGTTTTAGTTTGGTAAACAACAACAACAACCCCCACTGCTAAACTATTTGTGAGATTATCCCTGTATTGCCACCTCCACGGCCAGATTTTGGACAAACTAGTATTTCGCGATTTCAACAATATCTTTGTATTACAGCGCCATACTGAAAAATGATTAATGCAAAAATATAACACATGTATCGTGTTGCAAAATAATTTGTTGATTTATATTCTTGTTTGAACTCTACTTCCGATATCAAGCACAACTCAGACCGGAACTTAACTGATACCGTATTCTTCCAGTGTTTTATGCTTCCAGACGCGCGCTGGAAGATCATATCACTATTCATCATCATCATCGTGGTCATCGTCGTCGTCGCCATCATTAACAACATAGTTGTTGTTGTCGTCGTTGACGTTCTCCACAGTAGTAGCAGAATAAGTATTACTAGTAGCGGTAGTGGTAGTAATTGTTACTGTTGCTATTTATTTATTTACTTCATGACGATAATGTCGCCGATGACGACAATGATCATGATGACGGTAACATGGAAGTAATCCCCAAGCTATCTGGAGACCCGAGTGGCCGAGTGGTCTAAGGCGCTCGCCTTGATAGATCACACATCTTACCTCTGTCCGCTTGAGTTCGAGTCCAGGCGTGACCAACTGGCCGCCTTGTGTAGTCTATTGTGTGCTGAAAAATGGTGTATAATTACCTAACGATATAAATTTTCTCATTTATTTCCATGCTTGATGTGTATGACTACGAATAAGATATGTTCAGTAAGTCATCCGTCTAAGGGAGGTAACTCGAAAATGTATGCTGCATCTGCTAGCAGTAGTATAACTGTGAGCAGTCACAGCACCGCTGCTAGTCGAATTAATGACCTATTTTCATATTTCAGAAATGCACTAGTAACTCATTAAATCTACGATTAATAAAGGGTTTTAGCTAGTCTGTTATCATTCTCTATAAAAATCGAAAAATATAGTCATGCTTATTGACTAAAGTCATAATGAAAAATGAAGTACAGTCATTCGACTAGCGACCCACCTTGAAATTTACACTTTTATACTATGTCCACATTAGTAAAACACAAACTGCGTATGCTTTAGCACAGCATTTTTGGCATAGCAAACAACTGCGCATGTTAAGTTCCCTTACTCTTTCAGGAGTGATACAATTAAAAAAAAACAAACAAATAGTGAATGAAAGCACGATTAGATCTATGAAGATAACTTGTAATCTATACCTTGTGCATTTGGTGATAAGATAAAAGGAATAAATAAGGTTTATCGAATATTACAACAAGTTGCACGCTGGGGTTGACCAATCTTAAACAGACAAAAAAGAGTATGTTGATCGAGAATTGGTCAATATTATCGGTATCGTACAAGGTATTATTGACGAAATAGACAAACGGATCAAACAAACGAGAGAAGATTTAACTGATCTGGGGCAAAATGTTTACAACAGTTACAGATACATTAAAACTGAAGTAAAGAAAACCGAGAGAGATTCTAAATTGAATTGAACACGGAAATGAGACTAAACAGTATTGCAATGGACGTTAGAATGTATGAGGAAAGGAAATCTATCAAAGCTGAAATGAGTTTGATCAAAAAACAAAACCAACAGCGATATGTATATACTGTGTAATTGTTATTTAAGCTTTTTAGGTGCGTTTGTAATATTATATAAGTGATTATGTTTTTGTTTTTTTTTTAATTTGATTTAGGACATTGTGATACCAAAGAACACAATCTATTCTCTGTAACGAAATGGATATATTGGCATTTCTGTTATCAATTAGCTTAGTAAAATATATTTTCTTTTTCTTTCTCATGGAGTTAGTCTATTGTGATATAGCTTTCCAACTGCAAATGCGACCCCTTTTACTCATCCAGCGATACAGGTAGTTGATTGTGAACTGACCACTTCCTATCCGGAATAATGAGCTTTACAAAATCTAAATCCATTTTGGATTGTGGACAACTTGTAAACCTCAATAGGTTTTGTAGAACCATGCTCTATGCAACAGTAAGAGCTGATTTTAATCTTGTATGTTAAATTGTTAGAATCCTTTTCGCTCGATATCTTGTTATTTATGTAGTTATGAAAGTTTGCGAATTTGTATGTGCTGCATTGTCAACATAGTGAATATTTGCTTTTTGCTCAAGTCGAACTCTTATTATTTATTACCCGAAAACATTATCCGGTGAGTTAGCAGATTAAAGTAATGTTAAAGTATTTCCAGTATAGGTTTGTAAGATATTGACATGGGTTTATCTTCTTGTTGTACTTCGTACAAGTTGTTGTGCCCCAGGGACACCTCGCTGCGGGTGATAACGCCCTGTGTCCGCGCTCTGCTGTTGTGCTTTGGTTGATTGTTCATTGTTAACTTCTTTGACTATTGTGTGTTTAAGACTCAGCAAAGAAGAAAATTTACTTTATTACTAAATGAACAAGATGCGCAAAACAGCTACACCACCATCAATCAAGTTAAAGATAGTGCTGTCTGAGTTTGTTTCATTTCTTTCACGTGGTTTACTTATAAAGCATTTTTATTTTACTTTAAAGATTCTCGTTCTTTGTTGAAACCTTTGGCTTTTTTTTGACATTAATTTATTAATTTGAATGTTTTCCAGGCCGTCTTACAAGTTCAACTCTATGTGGATCTTTCGGCTTTTGTGAAGAAACCTCTTCATATCCTTTGCAATCCTTGTTTTCATCTTGCTTTTTGTCTTGCTCAGCATCCAGTTATTTCAATAGGAAGTCTAGAAAGTTAAATAAATATCAATAAAAAATTGGAACAAAGGCTAATGGCAAGACGACTTACAGTATTAAAAAATAATTAAAATATTATTGGGTAAATAAAGAAATGTATTTAAGATATGTCCCTTGGGTGGAGAAGTTGAAAATTTAATTTACTAACTTTTACATAACTAGTGCTATCTGTAACCCCTGTCATAATGATTAGAGTATAAATATGGAAAAAGAAAAACAAGTATATATGCAAGCGAAGGTACCATCATGATCAAAACTTTAGAATAATTAGCATTTTAAGATGTAGAAGCCTGCAAACATTGATGCAAAACATCAAATCAGACACTACATTGAAGATATTAGATGTACCATCTACTGAGTTGTATTGCAGATGTCTAAACTTTACAAACATCCGACAATGTTCCTATTTTGATTTGTCTGACCGAAACAACAAAGCAAATGTTTCTACTGAACAAACATTAGATTCATGATAACCAGCGAAAACAATCTGAAATTGAAAAGTAGAGTGATTCAAGAATGCTAATTTCATCATTGAGGAGCTCTTGAATAGTGTTGTTATATATATATATATATTATATATATATATATTCCCTATACAATTTCATTGCGTAGCAAAACTCTAGTCCTGTAATCGCAACTACTGTAACAACTCAAATGCATCAGCAAAAATGCAACCAGTGCACGTTTTATTTGCCAATCATTTTCCACATTTTTTTCAATTTGTAAATGACTGGATTACCTAAAGCAGTTGGCCTAAGTTTGAATATTTTCTAGGTAAAGTTTGGAAGGTAACCTTTTGCAAAAGGTTTTGCATTTTTGTATTCTTTCTCACCGATTTTACATTTTTAAGAGTTCTGACCGTATCAGTTGTCAGGTAACCGAATAGTTTGATCCATACTTTTAATGTGTTCTTCCTTGCTTGCAGCACCTGGAGGCATGTCTGTTGATGTGTAACGAGTGTTTTTGTGTCTTCCAATTAGCTTTGATAAAAGATCAACCTATTTCCTGGTTCATTTTGGCTGAAACGCACTAGTCTTCAGAACAATATTCAACCTTCCACTACATATGCTTTTTGTGTAGGTTGACACTAAATTCGACGCCTTCCTTTTCCTATTGTAAAACACTTTTCTCTCATCGAACTGTGTTTTTGCAGGCTGTCTCTCTGAAAATTTCAATTTGGCTGAAACATCTTCACGCTCTAGTCTTCAGAATTATATTCAGCCTTCCACTACAAATGCTTTTTATGTAAGTTGAGAACAATTCGACGCCTTCCTTTTCCAGCAAATCCTTATTTTGTTTTTTCTATTGTAAAACTCTTTTCTCTCATCAAATTGTGTATTTGCAGGCTGTCTCTCTGAAAATTTCTCTCACAGCATCGTGTATGTACCTCCATTTTACAATTTTACTTTCTCAGCCCATATATATTTTGATAAGACATCACTGTCAAATGCATTTGTATTCATCGTTGTATTTTTCGCATGTTCGCATGACGACAATGTCTGTTTTATTATGTGATCAACCACGCGATTAAAATTGTCCGTTCTGTAGGAAAATCGTTTTCTAGCTTGCTTACGTAATGTATAGGTTGATTGTTCAGTTAACCAGTCTTTCAATTGTGTCGTGTCTTTTTTGTCCCCTTTAATTTGTTCTTATAATTGATTGATATTTATTTAGCAACTGTACCTTCGGGATAGTGGAAAATGCATCTTAGTCTTGGTCTGCAAAGTCGACTTTTGACGATTCTGCACCGTCTCCTATGTCAGAAATTTAAAACGCAATAAAAACATCCAGAGAAAACTATGTGATTGACAAATTATATTTAGGAATTGTCAACAGGCTGATAGACACTCTAAAATAGGTACTTTTTTCAACAGTTTATAAAGTTTCTTCAATCCTTCAAATGTATCAGTGCTTTCAGATTTATGTTAAATGTTATCGTTCCTATGTTTGAATGAAATACAGGTACTTGATGTACTGTGTCACCAATTGCTCTTTTTTAATGGATTTTTTTCTCCTTCGTAAATTCTGTTTTTGTTGAATTATTATAAACCTTTTCGTAAAGTTTACACTGTCTTGTATTTTTATGAACATCAAATAGTTAATTTCCTAATTCTTTGCATTACACTCTTTTGATCATATTGCTATCATGGATGCTGCTGCTTATCTCGATGATATTATCACTGAATACAATCTGTAAATCTGCATCTCTTCTGAAACATTGCATGATATCTTTTTTATGTTTGAAATCTACAAATCAAACATTTTTATTTTCTTGAATGTTAGTTTGTAAGACAACTAGCTTTAATTACAGTTTAAACCCATCCAAACTTATAAAACAAATATGCATTATCTCTTGATACCGAGATTATTGCTTTTATGTTAAACTCATGAAATATTTCTATCATCTCTCTAAATAATTCTGAGTTTATCAAAGTTTTGCTTGATGTCATTATTTATGTTGTGTACAAAAGTTAGTTATTTTGTGGTGTGCTTGACACTACGAGTCCACATTTAGTGATCTGCTTTCGTCAGACCTGAACTCTGTTGATGAGTCTCTGCTGTGTGTTTGCCAAAGGCAAACTTTTGCACAGATTGTTGTTGCACAGCACCATCTGCACCTTTGGTTTATTGTTTTCAATGTTCCACCACTGTACCGTTCATTGTGCTAGCTCACCAACCGTGTAGCTAAACTCATGTTAGAAGAAAGTACTATCTTTTTAAATTTGCAAGTGTGTTCGAAATGTTAAATTTCTGCAATTTATATAAATTTATAAAAGAAACGATTGCCTGGTTTAATGTTTTTACCCAGTTTTATGTTGTTGAGTGCGTCTGTGCTCTCTCTCTCTCTCTCTCTCTCTCTCTCTCTCTCTCTCTCTCACACACACACACACACACACACACACATATATGTGTGTGTGTGTGTGTGTGTGTATATATATATATATATATATATATGTGTGTGTGTGTGTTTTTCCACTATTTTAACTGTTTTATAAATTTATATTTCATACAAAGACTCAGCCCTTTTGTGAACAGTTAATAATGAGGGCATATTTTATACTTTGAAATTATTTGTGTCATTTTATGTCCAAATATCTAAACCAGAAATTCACAAAATGCATCTGCTTATGTAATGAGAAATTTGTAATTCAAATTCTCGGTTAAAAAATTTATAGACCACGAAGTTACAAAAAATTTCGTAGATGAAATTTCCTTTTCACATTTACAGATCTACAACATCTCTCATTTTTGCTAAAGTTTGGATCAAGTCCGAATTTTTGAATGCCAACTCTGTTTATATATACAAGGCTGGCACGTAAGTATTCTGGTAAACAAAGCGTGGATTGGTGAGCATTCCAATCGATCGGCCAATCCGTAACGACCTTACCGCGGGAATATGACTTCGCGACTGGATTTAGTACACAAAACCGTGATTCAAATCACCTAAATTCATACAATAATAGGATATATCGTCTCTAATGACAAACGTACCCGAAATTATGGCTGTAATTTTGTATTGTTTGTACAGGTAATTTTATTTAACAATCAACAATCTTTCACTGTTGTACAAAAGATGTGAACGAGTAAAGAGTATTTCGCTGTGCAAGGGGTCTTCTCAAATTGGTTTCGTAGTACTACAATCAGCTGATCGGATACAGAAAGTAGCGGCATAATCTCTCTCTGTATATATATACACACACAGAGTCAGAAAATCAATTTTAAATTATCAGTACTCCATTTTATTTTGTGTGTTAGCAACAGACCATTTCAGAGTGAGAGAAAAAAATCGTGCTATTTAAAATGTACATTTAGTCTCGGACTTTCGTTTTCTATCTACTAACGGTTGGACGTTGCAAAATTGTTGGAGGAATCTTTAATGTTACAAAACTCGGAAAGCCTCAAAGTCTTCTTGAGAGAGAAAATGTCTGTACAAAGTAGTTGATTCTTGTTAATAAATTAGCTGGTTTAGTGAATTTTATCCTACAAGGAAATTATTGTAATAAAAATTTATAAAAAATTCATTGTTGGATTGCAAGTTGTACCGTCCTCCGTACCGGTGCAAAGACTGACTTGTCCAACGCATGCCTAATCCTACAATGTAAGACATCTACCCTGATATTTTATGTTGTTTGGCTCGAGCCTAACAACATAAATTATCAGGGTAGACGTCTTACATTATAGGACTAGCGCATTCCCAGTGTTTGTAAACAATTGTGGGGGTTACCAACGAAATTCACTTGCCATGATCGATCAACTGAAGCAGTGTAATTTTTATAAGAAGTGGCAACATCTATTAAATATTATCTCTGGTAATAGAGAAATTTCTCTGCAATCGTTGCCAATATATTTAATTTCTTCATGTTATGTTAAACTTGTAAATACACCCTTGAAATGTTAATGATAGGATGCACAGGCACTTGTTTCTATAAGTAAAATGAGGAATCTCTAGGATTTGTGGTACAAATTCAACTCCCATAGGAAACCATGGTATTAAAAATCCAGTACCTTTAAATTTCTAAATGCTCATGATCAAACCTATATTTCTCAGTTTAGACCCATTGTTGATGCAAGCTTTGTGTAGCAAAAATCATGTGAATCACAGCATGTTTTTATATATATCTACATGTGTTTGAACCTGGGTGGACTATGAAATGTTGTTTTCAGACTACTTAACTTTAAGGTTTTAAAGCCAGCAGGAAAACCAGCTGCATCTGATGTGTTTTATTTTCAAGATAATGAATCTTTGAAAGTTCAGCAAAAGCATTGTGTATTACATGTGGATACATTTCTATTGTTATTTTGTTGATTTAGAACAGAACCAGATTTTTTTTTTTCAAAACAAGGTGGACACTTATTTGAGAAACAACAACAACAAAACTTCTATCAGTACAATATTTAGGCTGTGATTTCATTGCAAGTAACTGTTAAACTCAGCACATCCTTGAGCAAACCTCGGTGTGCCTGTTCGGGAATTTTAAGTTCACTACAAACTGGATCTGGCTAAGCTTTTCATGTACCGAGTACACCTTTCGCTTGATTCCTGTGCTAACCTTGATCACATTTGCAAATGATTAGGATAAGTCATTTATTAATACTAGATACCTTAATGATGTTACTTACATAATATTTAAAACAATCTTCAATTCGTCAGTTGAAATGAGTTGACTTTGTTACATGACTTTGACCGCTAGATAATACGCAGATAGCATTACATGTCTTTAAATGTTTGTTATTGAACCCCTTGACTTGATCTGATACAAAATACATAATTAATGTGATAATACAAAGCTGGTCTACTTTTAATTGACTGTAACAATGCAACAAACACTTCTGAAGTTGCATATCAGAACACAATCAGCACTAATTAGGTTCTCATAGAAAATCTCACATGATCGCTTTCACAGTTGATTAACAATTTTGTTGTTACTTCCTTTTAGCAATAGGGCAAAAATAGTCTCACTTGATTATTTGTCAGATTTAAATGACATATTTTAGTGCTGAATGTTTCACAAAAGAAATAATTACATAAACTATTTTATGTACTTAGGGTGTTTGTCTGTTTGTTTTTCAGAACCTTTTACCACCTTACAATTTTAACTGTCTCCATGGGTTGACGTCTTACTGCTTGAATAAGCAGTACCATCACACATGTTCTGGGATCAATTGACTCAGAAACTAGAGTCCAAATTTTCAAGAATATCTCAAATAGTTGGCAGCCCATGTTGACACAGTTGCACAGATTAAAGTTGAATTACTTTACTGTAGTCATACTATCATACTATACTTACAGGTCAGTTAAAAATATATATAATATAATATAAATAAAAAATATAATATAATATAAATAAAAAATATAATATAATATAATATAAATAAAAAATATATATAATATAATATAAATAAAAAAAAATATAATATAATATAAATAAAAATATAATATAATATAAATAACAAATATATATAATATAATATAAATAAAAAATATATATAATATAATATAAATAAAAATATATAATATAATATAAATAAAATATATAATATAATATAAATAAAAATATATATTATAATATAAATAAAAATATTTCTTCCTTACTGAAGTATAGCCAAGCACAATCAAGTGGTTGAGTTTTTCAAACACTGTTGGGCACCATTTCAGTTGGTTGAAGAGTGATGGTATGGTAGAAATGCTGTTGTAAGTTAACATGCGGTTACATTTCTTTAACGAAACAAATATATCTAATCACATTTGGCCAAATGTTCTCAGACATATACATTTCATTAAAGAAAATATACCACAAGTTCCAGGCTAGTCCCCATTTTCTTTCACTATCAATTTGAAAATCAGGTCTCTCACATCTGTTATCTTGATTGCCATGACAATGAGTGATATCGTTTCACATTTCAACATTTTTTTTAATACAGATCAGGGCCATCGTAAGGGGTGGGTGATCGCCTGGGGCACCAAGCTGGGGGGGGGGGCATTTTACGGATCATGTTCATGTAGATCTTTTTCATTAAAATTCCTACATTTAGCTATTATTCTCATCAATATTAATACATTTAGAAAATAGACAGTATGCTGTGTTTTTTTCCAATGGTTGGGGGTGCCCAAGGCGACACTCACCTTGGGTGCCATTTGAACCAGGTCAAACTTGTGACATCATTGATACAGATCATACATTTCCCATCATGCTGAATCACTTCTGTCTCTTTCAGGGTCAGTCTTGGTTTGGATGATGGCCATAGAATTCTAGCAGACCCAGATGCGCCATTACAGTCTGGTGCTACAATTGACTGGAGACCACCACCTGTCAGCTTCGTTACTGCCATGAGAGAGAGCCTCTCTGCATCAATTCTTCTGGTTACTTGAGCAGATGCAGAACAGGAACTTGGTAGAGAATCATCAGTCAGAAATCTGACCGTTTTGTTATGTTATAATATTTCCTGGTTTAAAAAAATATTTCTTTATCTTAGTGTAGCTTTTCATGGTTTCAATTAAAGTAACTGCATGTAAAAGTACAATAATTTTTCTTTCTCTCTCCCTTATATAACGAGGAAAATCTGTGCTACCGTGATATCAAAGAAATCCATCAACTCCTCAATACTATTGGAAGCCTAACATGTTTGAGCTTATCCCATTCATGGGTGAAAATGACATTACTACCTTATTTACTACCCCTAACTAACATATTCGGATGCTACTACTAACTAACATATTTGGATGCTACTAGATCAGTTAGTTGTCTGCAACATATGGCTCACGAGCAAAATGTGGCTCAGTACAGAACAAAATTTGGCTCTTTTGTCATCCCTAAAATGCACAATATTTTTAAATTAAAATTAATTTTAAAAAATAAAAAATGCTTAATTACTCACATAAATTCGGTCTTCTTGTCGCTTTCTTTTCTTCTCATATTATTAATCAACATGTTTCATATCAATAATGTTAAATTGTATACTGTCAGTTACAAATGGCATTTCTTATACTGGCTCCTTGTTGATCTTTGGCTCCGAATTGTGACATAGTTTGGCTTTTTAATTATAAACGGTTGCCAACGCCTGTACTAGATGTCAGGTGCTACCTATTATTGACAGGCCCTTGTTTAATTACTTCATACCTGATAAGGAAAGCCATTGATGGTTATAACAAAGGAATAAAGTCACTTTGCACAGGAACAAAATATGTAAACTTCAGGTTTTGAATTTTCATGAAAATTTAATTTAAATTCAAATTTTGAAATAAAAAACATGTATCATTTTTTGAAATTGACTCTCCTAAGAGAGTTTAACAGAGATGTTTGATTCATAGTAATTTGTTGATTTTTATTGCTACCAAAAACTAATTAGAGTTCTGATGAAGTGTTTATTGCAAATAATAAATTCACAATTAAACTTTTACTTTTGTGCATTTTTGACCATCTGCTATTTTGATCTTCTTTGTTTTTCTAATACAGTGGTGTGAGGTAAAAGCCTGTAACTTAATATGAATGGATCATAATTCATTGAAAATTTTGCAGCAGTATTTCAGACACATTAATTTCATCACAGATAAATACTTTTTCTATTTTGATGAAGATTTCTCATTCTGTCAACGTGTTAGTCATAAGATTTTAAATTGGAATGCCATGTTTGTAATTAAAGGTATGCGCATGAAATTGTGACATTTTATGTATATTGATTGTAAAATAGAACTATAAAATTTTTAAAAAAAAAAATCTTAAAGTTTAAATTTTAATTTTTTAAATTTTGCCCTAAAAAATGCACACTTTACTCTCTTTGGGGTTGGTGTTCATTAATATCACCATGTATGTATTCCAAGCACTGCATTCTTGAGTTAAAATTTTGATATGAAATCATTATTGGTGTGATTATATGTGGAGGACATAAAATCAACCTCCACCCACCCACATCCATATTGAAATGTAAATTGGCATGGCATGGCTGACTAGCTGGATAAAATGGAGGTAGTTGATTGATGGATGAATGAATCAATGGATGCATGCATGCATGCATTGATTCTTGCTTGTGTTCTGAATTGACGATAGAAGGAAGAAAGAGGGTGGTTTTTATTTCGTTTGATTATGCTGGTCTGACAGCTTCATCTTTAATCATTCATTTATTCATCAATTCATTCCATTTTATTTCAGATTTTTCGTTTATTGAATTTTTCTTTTATTTATATGTTTGTATTTTGAGAAAACTGTTTTGATCTCTTCACAGGTCTCATCAGGTCATAGTAAGTAACACAACTGCTGTTTATAAGCATTGTGTTACCTGGAGATTTCCACAGGTCTCATCAGGTGGTAGCGGGTAACATAACTGCATATAATAAGCATTGTGTTATCTACGGATTTCCCCATGACAGTTTTACTTTATTTATTTTTTCTTCATGGTGTCTTTGGGCACTTTTTCTGTCATTTTGCACATGGAATAAGATAATTGTTTCTGGCTGCAGTGTCCTGGCTCTTGCTAAACCTGTGCATAGGAGTGATCTCCCTTAGAGTGACTGTGTTGGTCTTTCCAGTAGTCAGACTTCTGTTGTCCGGCCAAGTTCTATACCTCAGATGAGCCTGTATCATATTTCCATGTCTCGCCAGTGTATATTTCCTGGTTTCTGGATGCTTTTGATATAACTGATGGTAAGTACAATCTTTATCCATTTGCTCCAGTGATCTCTCAAAGTCCTTGTTGAAAGTATACTTCCCAAGTGTTTTCCTTTTGTTTTCAGTGATGATCCACGTCTGTTATTAGGTCTGTGTATTTTTGAATGACTCTTGCCTCATAGTTTCTTGAATAGTTAACATTTTTAGGTAATAAGACACGGATTGATTTGTTCACAGCCTCACATTTCTGGGTGTCTGTGTTAAGACGCAGTCTTTGTACAACATCACAGGAAAGTTTCATTTCCAGCACTTCCAGGAGAATATTTGTATCATTTTCTGTCATGTTTAGATGAGTCACTTGATGAGGGCCCAAGATTGCTGATCCTATCCACCAACTGTTAGTATTTCCTCCCCCACAGACCATAACAGCACAGAGTGCAGAATTGCACTGTTTGAACTGGGAATGACCCAAATGAGTGGGGTCAGACAATTGTTCTACTTCCCACATTGGATATAGAATGCTGTAAGCATCCTGAAAACCAGCAGCAGAACCATGAGCATCTCCATCTGTTGTTGCATGTCTAATGAGAATTTCTTGCAGCACAAAATTGTTACCTATTTCTTTTGCCATTACATAGTCTGAATGTGGTGCAGCTGGCAACAGATTTGCTGTGCAGTTAACATGGCCTTCTGGATATTGCATATCAAAACATTGGCCTTTTAACCATTCTGCAGTCCAGCACAATTTGTGTACTACTGTAGTTCCTACATTGAATTTTTTCTTTGTAACAGTTTCACACGGAATTCCAACAGCTTGAGATATACTTTGACAAGGCTTCTTTTTATGTCCAAAGTGAATAACACTGTATCTTGTATCAAATGCAACATTTGTTTGCTCAGGTTTCTCCACACCATGCATCACATTAACTTGTCGGACTAGTTTCAGCTTGTCTACCATATCACTTTCATTTAGCTCTGCTGTAAAGTTACCGATAATGTTGGAAGCCCTTTGCATGGATGTTCTGCTAGCTGGTGGAATGTCGGTGGATGCAAGTAGGTATCTAGCCCTGGTGTTGCCATTGGTGTATCCTGTAGTCCAGCTTGAAACATCAGATTTACAGCAGCAGGGTCTGGCCCAGGTTTTTGGGGTTTTATCTCATCATACACCTTGTACTCTGGTGACTTAAAACTGCAGTTTTTACACATGAACATGTATCATATTTTAAAATTGACTCTCCTAAGAGAGTTTAACAGACAAGATTAATTTCTGGTAATTTGTAGATTTGTATGACTGCTAAAAACAAATTACAGTTTATTTGGAGTATATACCTCAGTTAATAAATTCACAATTAAACTTTGACTTTTTTGCATTTTTTACAGTCTGCTGTATTGATCTTCCATGTTTTTCTTATACTACGTTGTCAGATAAAAGCCTGTAACTATCATATGAATGGACCAAATTCATTGAAACTTTGCAGCAGTATTTCAGACACAATTATTTCATCACAGATAAACACTTTTTCTATTTTGATGAAAATTTTTGACAGTCTGCCATTTTGATCTTCCTTGATTTCTTTACAGTTCAGCCT
The DNA here is from genome assembly GCA_029931535.1 of Margaritifera margaritifera. Lineage (NCBI taxonomy): Eukaryota > Metazoa > Mollusca > Bivalvia > Unionida > Margaritiferidae > Margaritifera > Margaritifera margaritifera. Next base: position 118,385 of record JAQPZY010000477.1, on the reverse strand, counting down.
CTCAAAAAATGGAGGTTAACTTCTGACAAGAACTTCACCGTGAGTTCATTTTTGAAGATACTTTAGATTACCATATGATTTATTAGGATTTGGACACAATGGAAAGCTCAGTACTGACAAAAACAAGTAGGGACTATATAGGGAAAATAATTGTGACCCAAGTTCTGGCACGATAATCACTCCTGATCATGATCATTTGAGTGTGAAAGGAAAGAGGCTGATCATTTATAGTTCTTTTTGACATAGATTAAATATTATGTCAGGCACTTTAAGTGATGCTGAATCAGAAAAAGCAAGCATCTTCTGAGCTTAGACTGATCTGTATCGACTAGAAGAAGATGCAGATTTTAATTGGATGAATCATCTCTGATGGAATTGTACGCTGTATCGTTCCTGTACAAATATACAGCAATAAAATGTGCAGCAACCAGCTTCTATTGAAACCCCTGGATTTGGTCTTTATAGTCTGTTAGTTTCTCAGTGGCCATTGATCTAAGCATGATACACTTTTTTAACTTTCTGTAATTTTCTTACTTCATTTAGCATGCCTTGAATTCTAGTTTTGTCAACAACAAAAATTTTAAGTATGTATGCATCTTAATACCTCTATCTGTGTCTGGTATTAGTTGATTCTTTGGCAGAGTAATAGCTCATCAGAGCTAGGGCTTGAAGATTCCACTCGTCTGATTTTATTTACGAGTGGATGCTGAGGAAGGGCAAGTAATTTTTCTCAAGTTGCTTGTCCTTGCACAATGACACACCATGGTCGCTGGCTCGGGCTTTGTTACTGTGTTTCCCCATCAATTAAATCAATTCAGAGTAAAGATTGTATCTTCTTTCACACATATAACTGAAATAAAATGTGAAGGTCTGTGCTAATTAACCAGTATGATTTTTAATGATATCTCTCACCTGCTTCACTGGTACATGTCCAAAAACTTGGCAAAGATAGCAAATTGATCAAGGAGAAATCCCACTACATAGAATCACTAAGAAAATCATTGTATACTGATCTGGAATATCAAGTTTATTTACTTTTTACATACTGTTAAGCTGTTGTGTAGCTGATTTTTTATATATATAAATACTGTTATGCCTGGAACCATGAAATTGGGTGAGTAGATACATCTTGATAGTGCTACACCCTCATCACAAAAGTTGGTCACTGTGACCCATATTTCATGCCTGACTGACTTGGTTAAATTTTGTGTTTTAAGTTTATTTCTCAAGCTCTGTTTATGTGAGAATCATCAAATGAGTTGATAGTATATATCTCTATTAGTACCACACCCTTAACACTAATGAATGTCACTGTGACCTATATATCAGATTTTACTAGCTTAGGTATTTGCATCTAGCTCATAGGCCTTAGCACATTGTAAACATTGTTATACCATGATTCATGAAACTTGGTAAGGGGTTGCATCTTGATGAATACTCTAGTTTCATCACAAAAGTAGGTCACTCTGACCCATATTTCATGTGTCACTGATATGGTGTTTAGTCTCAAGCACTGTTCATGCTAGAATCATGTATCTTAATTAGCATGATGCACTTACAACTAAAGGTTTTTGTGACCTTCTTTCACTGACTTATGTTAAGTTTTTATATTTAGCTCATGACCACATTGTGTTTTTTAGCTTTGTTGGTCATAGAACAAAGAAGCTTATTGGATGGCCTGTTCTCCATCTGTCCATTAGCACAAATTTGTTATCGATACTCCTTCGAAACTACTTGAGGATTGCCATGAAACATGACCCACACGTTCATCCCATGGTCTACTTGCTCCTAAATGAAATTGGTACCGTTTGGAAATCCAATCTTGTTACCACAGCAGCTAACATGACAATTTTTTTATTGCTACTCCTCCTGAATGGAAGGTCATATTAACATAAAGTTTTCACTAAAAGATTTCTTATGATGTCTCCTTGATTCTAAATGAAAATGGAGCTGATCTAAACATCCAGTATGGCCATCATGGCAGCCATCTTTAAAATCGTGTTATTGCTTTTCTTCCTGAAAGGAAAGTCATGCAGACAGGAGATTTTCATAAGAAGACTTCTGAGATGTCAAGTTAGTCCCAAATGGAACTGATCTGACCTCTAATATGGCCACTACAATAACAAGCTTGAAAATTGCACCTTCTAGATGGATAGTCATATCGACATTAGGTTTTTACCAAAGACCTCTTGTGATGTCTAACTGATCCTAAATGAAATGATGCTGATCTGACATCCAATATGGCCACTATCTTGAAAATCTTGTTATTGTAATTTTTTCCCCTAAATGGAAAGTACTATCAACATTGGGTTTTCAATAGAAGATTTCTTATGGTGTCTAGTTGGGTTTAAATGAAAATGGTGATGATCTGACATTTAGAATGGCCACCATGATGGACATTTGAAAATCTCGTGATTGCTACTCATTTTGAATGTATGGTCATATTGTCATGGGGCTTTCACCAAAAAGGCTTCTAATGATGTCTAGTCTGTCCTAAATGAAAATGGTGCCAATATTGCAACCAATATAGGATATAAAGACATCTTGAAAATCTTATCACTGTTCCTTTGAAACAGAAAGTCATATCGACATGGGGTTTTCACCAGAAGACTTCTTATGAGGTCTAGTTGGTCTGAAATTAAAATGATATCAATCTGACTTGGGTTACACTTTTTGTTTGATGTTCTTTTCTGACCCTTACAGTGAAATGGGCTCATCATAACCTGTATTTCATCATTTACTGGATTTGGTTAAGATTTTGCATTTAGCTCATGACCACTTGAATTTTTGGCATGTTATATCCATGCTATCCTACCTAGAATCATGAAACTTGATGACTGGAGGCATCATTATAAGCTCTATGTCCTTGTTTGAAAAAGAGGTCTCTGTGACCTATATTTCATCCTTCAGTGAATTTTGTGTTAAAAGTTCATTTATTGGGTGCTGTTTATGTTCCAATCATGAAATATGACAGTTGGATGCATCTCTGTTATTACAACACCCTTAAAACCAAAGGTCACTGTAAACTACAGTTTATGCTTTATTAACACAAGTAAAGAATTTTTGTTTATAATCTTGAAGTCATTTACATGTATGCTGGACCTATATACATCCTGGCCTACTGAGACTTCCATTTCTAACCAGTGTAGAAAATAGAAATAAATGTTTAATCAGTGGTGAACTTTCCATATTAATGACTATGCATTGTATATAGAGGATCTCAATTGGGTAATGATTTAATATTGAATTTATTACATGAGTTGAATAATTTCCAGCTTTTACAAGCCTTGGAAAGCAAAACCTGGAAATTATTGAATGAGTTTCATAAATTTAATATTAAATCATTACTCATTACTCATTTGAGATTCTGTTTATCAGATAGTTTTTATTTTAAATGGAAATGGTTTAGAGAGAAAGAAGAAGAAATAATTTCATTCATTCTGGCTCAGATGCGGCACCTTTCCATTGTTGCGCATAAAAAATAGTCCTGAATGCTAGTTGAATTAATAATATGAAGTTCTATAACCAGTAACATTTAAAAGTAGATTTTTTTTACAAATTATAATTCAAAGAGTAACTGTCCTTCCAAATCAATAGAATTTTTGACACAGACAGCATCATTTTTCAACACTGGATCTCCAATAGAAATTCCTGTGTGATGTCACATAGTTCACTCAGGTTAGGTTAGATGCGCCATATACAATACATCAACATCAATGAGAATGTTTATGATGTTTCTACCTAAAACGTGTCAGTTCCACTGCTATGGATGCAGTATATTGTATACAGCAGAAAAAGTAGCATTCCAGTTGTTTGATAGTCATGTGAAGGAATAATTACTGGATGCAGAAATTGTACTAAATCTAGGCAAAAGATGTGGCTGAGTAAAATAATTCCAGATTTAATGTATTTGTGACTGGATATTGGCATTATTTGATCTGGAACAATGCAGTGGTTGGAAGACTTTGTGTCAGTTGGGAGACCTGCATTTATCCACATTCATCTCGAAACAGAAGTGAGTTTATTTACTCCTACTGGTTAGCATTTAAACCATGCTTGTCATAGAGTGGGGTCCCTGTTACAGGTTTATACCCCCCTCAGCCCTCTATCCATTGACTGATACCCTTAATTTTATTTGTAACAAGCCCCTGTGGGGTTAACTGGCCATATTCCGACAGACATAACCTTTTTTCCTCAATGCCCTTGGGCAATCGATTCAAAGAATGACCGCCTAAATGTTGGTAGTAATAGTCAAAAAAAAGTTCCAGGAGGCGAGGTAAGGAAAATTCCTATAGTCGCAGCTAATCAGTAAAGAGAATACTGCACAAGAATTTCATGGGCTTTATTTGGACCAATCAGATTCACATAAAGTGATATGGTAACATGTTAACATATCAAACATATTAAACTGCACACACTATATGTAAAGTGTACCAATTATGTGATAAATTGTAATGTTACCTTCGACAGGTTTACTGTTTTTTGTACATGTGAGTGAGTATAGGAATGATATGAGTGGACGGCATGTCAGACCTGCCAACCCTTATGATTTGGACGTCTTATGGAAATGACCCTTAAAATACCGTCTTACAGAATAAAAGCTCAAATTACGGAAATATGATTGTTGCGGTAAAATCCAGATACTGGCTTGTCCATGTTTGTTTCGGATCCAGGTTTCATATTAGATTCAGTCTAGTTGGTCAGGGAACCAGACTAACTTTACATGAGTACCTCAAACACTTTAAACTGCACATATTTTTTCATGCAAAACGTCTGCATGATCAAGTTATTGCTTGTAGAATTTTCTAAAAATGGCATCCAACAAGCGATATATGTTCAAGGTGCAAGGGAAACTAAGCCTCTTAAAAAGTTTTGATAGTACAGAAGAATAAAAAGGAATATTCAGATTCTTGGGGGAAAAAAGCAGGAAGGGCAACAATTATGTTTATTGGATATCATGTGTTGATTTGAGTATATCTTGTGGTTGGAGAGAGCATGAGATGATTGCTGTCACCACGTGAAATTGGAAAAAAGGCCAAGGACTAATGTCAAGTTGAGAGATAGCAAGAAGCCATTGAGCTCCATAGAGTTTGGAACTGCAGTTTGTGAAACTGTACTGGAGGTAATTAAGGTCTAAGTGTACTTTACAAATGTTTTAGTTGAACATAATGTTTACTGTCGCTGCATCAGTCTTGAATCGCATTTTTGAACTTTTTAAATACACATTTCCCAACTTTACAATATTATTACTTTATATTTTGTTACACCTTACCGAAAACTGCTGGAACTTATGGAAAAAATCAACTGCCTTACTGAGAAGGTCTTGTTGGGGTTGGCAGGTCTGGCATGTTGCATAGTTTTCATGTGAGGGTCTCGCTTTTTGTGGCCAAACAACATGATTATCGATGTATGAACCAGTAAGAGTTACTTCCCTTTGGCTGTATGTTATACAGACAGAAAGATGGTTTTTCTTCTTTCAGGTAGGGCTGAATTCAGATGTAGCAGAGAGTAATCCAAAATGTTAATCTGATCAGGTATGTATTATCAGAGAAACATAATTTACTAAAAAAAAATTGATTTTCATGAGACTGTAACGCTTAATGTTTCTACTTACCTGGTTGCACCATTCAGTCTTGTGGAAGAAATAAAAGGGTGGGATCTGTAAGGATTGAGGATAGAGATGAATTAGATTAGTTCCTGAGAATCCTCTCTGCGATGGGCACAATTTTCAACTTAAGGTAAGATGAGGTTTATTTTTTTTCTATAAATGTGTGAATCTCTATTTATCCACACTCTGGTAAGCAAAAGGTACATCAATAATTATTCCTCTGTTTGATATCAAGCAAAAGGTACATCAATAATTATTCCTCTGTTTGATATCAAGTAAAAGGTACATCAATAATTATTCCACTGTTTGATATCAAGCAAAAGGTACATCAATAATTATTCCACTGTTTGATATCAAGCAAAAGGTACATCAATAATTATTCCTCTGTTTGATATCAAGCAAAAGGTACATAAATAATTATTCCACTGTTTGATATCGAGCAAAAGGTACATCAATAATTATTCCACTGTTTGATATCAAGCAAAAGGTACATCAATAATTATTCCACTGTTTGATATCAAGCAAAAGGTACATCAATAATTATTCCACTGTTTGATATTGAGCAAAAGGTACATCAATAATTATTCCACTGTTTGATATCAAGCAAAAGGTACATAAATAATTATTCCACTGTTTGATATCGAGTAAAAGGTACATCAATAATTATTCCACTGTTTGATATCGAGTGAAGTTAAAATAAGAATGATATGTCTTTAACTTAAGAAACTTCTTCAAACAAATGATTTTGAAATTTCACAAAACTTAAATTTTCATTTGCTTCTCACAGGGTTGAAATTAATAGAATCCATCATATACGATGGTGTGGGATAGGGAATCCCGACTTAGGGTCAGAATTCGTGGGCAGGAATGAGGCTGTGCTGAATATGGGATTTCCCCATCCCACACTAACACATATGACAGTTTTGTTTTTCTTATTTCTAATCAGAAAAGAATTCTGTGAAACATTTTATTTTCGTGGGTTTCAAATTTCGTGGTTTGAGTAAATAATACATATTCGTGGATACCTAATTTCATTGATCTTTCATTTACAAAAAACCTACAAAAAAACAACGATGCATATGTCTCTGTAAAAGATTATACCAACAATCATTTCCATGCATTTGCGAACAAACAGGTTTAATCTGTACTGCAGTAATTAAGTTGATTAAGTTATTAATTGCTAACATCTACCATAAATGCGGGGATCTCAAAGAAAATGACAACTTCTTTTTCCACACGTCAGAGCTAAAACATTTAATACCACTATTGTAATCTTAAGTAATTAGGTTCTCAGGTATTCTTAAAGACCACTATCAAAACATAAAGTTCTCAACAATTAGGGATCAGGCACCTGAACAAAGCCAATGACTGTAATGAATCCCTTGCTGCTGAATGACCTTGACCTTCTGGTCCAAAATTGGATCCGTAAAGTTCGGGTGAATGGCGGTGTTATTTATGCCCATGTTGTGATGGCTGGTGCTGAAGGAATTTTTACAAAATATGATTTCATGTGTGGTATTGAAGACAGGTGATTGATCAGTCAAATGAACTGGAGGACAGTGGAGGTGCATTCAGATCAGGTCTTGGTTGACCTGAAAACATCTCCCCATAAGGCAATTCATGCAAAGTTGCTTATCTGCACACATGACAAAGTAGCACTTCTGAGACCTGATTGAAATGGGTTTTGAGAAAGCGGGACTAATCTGCTGATTTTTTTTTTTAGCAGTTAGTTGATATGTGCAAATATGTATTTATAAATGGGAATAATATGTCCTTTGGGAAATAAAGAAGGGCACACAGAGTGAGTAAATCTGCATTTGTTACTATACATCAGGTAGAGTAATTACAATCTTACACGAGTTTTCATGTTCATGAAATTTTGTATTCTAATTAAATTTGTAATCAATCAGTTTCAGTGTTCTTCATTATTCATGTGCTTATCCTAATATATATTTCACTTTCTCCTCACTATAGATAGCCATGGCATTTAAACAAAGAAACATGTGATGCCTTTCCATTGCATATGACGGAGTTGGTGGTGGGGACTTGGCTTGCTTGATATTTTGTTGTGAATTAAAGAATTTAGAGTTATCTCTCTCATGAAAACTGGAACCCATTAATTAAAAGTGTTTCACAGTAGTTGAAAAAGATGACGAGTCTTCAGTATTGATGTAGTTATAATAAGGTCAAGTATTTTCTTCAAGTTTTGACATCATTAAACAGAACATAAAATTTAGTTCACACCAAACAGTTTGTTGTAGATAAGAATTTCAGTCCAGTATGTGGAAACAAAAAATGTCCTTTCAGTATTCAAAATATTAGAAATATCACAAAATGTTAATGACATCATAACCATAATGATGTCATCTACGGTGTCAGTGAGTGCACTCATGTGACATAGGTGCATGTCATCTACAGCATCACTGAGATAGGTGTATCCCATGTGAAATTATTGCACCTAGGATCCCAATCATAGGATTTGGTTTTGAGGCAATTGTCAGCCAGTTGAGTGATCTTATCCCTCACTGGCCTATATCCACTGTGCTTTTTTGTGTCATCTGTCAACAAACTGCTTAAAAATTTCAGGGTCATTATCCAACTAAACTTAGCAGATAGCATCCTGGCATGAAGGCCTTTAAATTTTATACAAATGAAACTGATATTAAATGTTTGTCACATTTACTAAAGTTAGAAAAAGCTTCAAGTGACTTCTTCAAAGCGCTTAATAGAATTATTGTGGCATGAAGGCCTTTCAGTTTTGTACACATGGTACCAATCCACAATCAGATATGATTGCCATTGCTAAGTATGTTAAACCTTCAAATGACTTCTTAAACTCATTTAACAGAATTTGACCAAATTTCACTGAAAGCATCATGGCATAATGCCTTTTTATACAAATGATGCCAATCTGCCATCAAATGTGGCATTTGATATTAAAAATAGGAAACTTTAAAACAACTTTTGAAAGCTGCTTAACAGAATTTGTCCAAATTTGACAAAAATTATCCAGAATAAAGGCCTTTCAAACATGCACACATGATGCTGATGTTCCATCAAATGGCCATCATTACTAAAACTTGAAAAACTTTTAAATAATTTCGTTACAAAATCCTTTGAGTATAATGAAACAAAATTGGCTAAATGCATTCTGGTGTGAAGTGCTTTAAAATTTCTGCCAATAATACCAATCTACCATCCTATATGGCCACAGTTACTAAAACCAGAAAGATGACTTCTTCTGAACAAGAGTTCATTGAAGGAACTGATGCTCTACTGACCGAACAAGTTTCCAAGAACCCAAGATAAGACTATTTCTTTTTTCAACTGCTGAGTGTTGAAACCATCTTTGATATTCTTGAGTGATAAAAAATTTTGAAGATGGATGCCATTGTGGATATCATAAGAAGTCTTTTGGTATAAAAAAAACTTTACGAGGAGTAGTGATCACAAGATTTTCAAGATGGCCACCATTGGTTATCAGATCAGCATCTTTGTCGTTTTGGACCAACTAGACACCATGAGAAATTTAGTGTAAACTCCATGTTGATGTGACTTTCCATTTAGGAGGAGTAGCAATAACAAGATTTTCAAGATGGTGGCCATATTGAACATCAGATTGGCACCATTTTCATTTATTATCAACTAGACATCATAAGAAATCTTTGATGAAAACCTCGTGTTGATATGACCATCCATTGAGAAGGAGTAATGATAACAAGATTTTCAAGATGACAACTGTTGTGGCCATATTGGATATTAGATTGTCTCCATTTTTATTTAAGACCAACTAGACATTGGGATGAAAGTGTGTGTAATGGCAATTGTCCAAGTAGTTTAGGAAGAGTAGTGATAACAAAATTGTGCTAACGGGGGGAGGACAGATGACAGACTATGGTCAGCAGACCATTTCACATGCTCTTTTGGTCTATGACCAGTAGAGCTAAAAATTGCTAAGCAAAATTCAAATATAGCGACCATTAGTACAAATAAAACATTTAAATAACTTATTCTCAGAAACTGCTTAGCAGAATTTGAATCGATTTCATAGAAAACATTCTGACATGAAGGCTTTACAAACTTGTACAAATGACGCCATCAAATAGGACTCTGCACATAATTTATAGACCAGGAGTCTATTACTCTCAATTTACTGGTGGGAGTCCCCTGACATTTTCTAACAGAAGAGTGAATCTCTCACACAATATTTTAAGCCTTAGAGACAATCAGTTTTTTTAATGGTTATATACATATTGAAAATATTACTTGCTTTTCAATCCAGTGAATGTAAGAACTCCCTGTTTTTAATAGCTTTCTTGCCAAATTAATTAGTTGAGTTTTCCATTTTCATAACAAGAATTTTATTCACAAGAGTTATTTCCCTTATTAAGACAGCTATATGGTACAGCTTTTTGTTAGAGAAATTTTAACAGAGGCTTTGTCGATCAACATTATGCAGAAAATAAAATTACCAGCACAAATTTAGCATGTATACTGGTAATCAAAAAGATAACATATTAATAACACTAAAATTTTAGAAAATCTACATCTATAATTTTTCTGTTTTTCTTGTATGCCTGCGTTTAGCTAGAATAAAATATAATTGAAAATTAACAAGACACACTAAGTAGTTAATGTTATAACTCAGTAGTGCCTGTTAAAACTAGTTAGATAAAAAGGTTGTGGTAGCTCTGTGGTTGGCATCCTTGACTCTATTCAGGAGTAATCGAATTTTATTCCCAAAGCAGGCCAGGTTGCCTGCCATATTGCGTCCTTAAGTCACTTTACTGTCATTTCCCAACAAAAAGTAACCAAGAATACTAGTCAAAATGCTTTGAATCAGGCTTAGCCCAGCCAAACCAGAAATCTTCTTGAGGAAAAGAAACACCATCCCTTCACCCTCTCCTATGTAGCATATGGATGAGTAATATAACTGATGCCATTAAAGAAAATGGTATCGCAAATAAACTGTGTGGTTTTGCTAACATGTACTCATTATACATGACAATAGATTTGAAAAATTTTGATAGAAAGCATCCTGACATTGAGATCATTCAGTATTGGACAACTGGTTCTGATGTGCCATCAGATATGAATGAAGATACCAAAAATAGAGAAATCTTTAAATAGCTCTTTTCATCAAATATGCAGTCAACAGCACTGGAAGCAATTTCTACAGAAAGCAGATTTCTTGGCCAACTTTTCTTGCATTTGGCAATTAGACATATGTCAGCCAGGTGTTCTCAGGCCCACTTGGACCTCATTTTATGTTCACTCTAGCAGGTCAAAGTTTTACAAGGCAAACTTTTTGATTTGCTTTCAGAGAACACAAACCATTTTTGTATGATCCACAATAAAAGTGAATGGGGCATGCAATGATAACTACATCTGCCTGCTTGTTATCCATCATGCTGTTCATCTCTGTCATACCTCAGTTAAGTTTTACATTACTTTAGGTTAATTTTTCAATCACTTTCATTTATAGGGCCCTTTAGTTTTCTGTCTAGATCCAACTTGGATTGACCTATACTGTCCTGCCAAAAGTAAGTGACCATGACCTACATTTTGTGCTTTTACCTTGAGCATTTGGTCAGTATGTCATACAGCTTTGAGTAATGTGGTTTTGTCTACATATCCATTATGTTAATCACTATGCTATCATGTAGAAAGTAGGTGATTGTAACCTACATTTCATGCTTCATTGACTTTGAGCTACTTTTGTATGTCACTTTCACAAGCAGTCTTGTAGGGTTATGTTTTTTGTGTTTGTTGATACTCTGTACTGTGACATCAGCCTCGCAAAAGTAAGTTACTGACCAATATTTTGTGCTTCATTGTCCCTTGTTAATTGTGCCCCAGAAAGGCAAGCTACATGTCAGCAGGGTTTTATGATGTAAAACCTTTAATATGAGAAAGATTAAAAAGTAATTGCCAAGCAGGCAAAGATTTCTTTAGAAATTGGAACAATTTGGTCATTGTCAAATGTTACTGATTGGCATTGGTGTACAGGCAAGCTACATGATTGGTTGATTTCTTGATTGGTATTTAAGGACACTTCAGCACATGGAAGGTTATTTAGTGCTGAAGCAATAGGAACAAAGTGTCTTTCTCAGGGACATACCACTGTAGCCAGCCTAGTCTGGTCTGAACAGGATTTGAACTTGCATTTCATGAATTGCGAGTCTGGCATGCTAACCACAATATTTTAATATTTCTTAAGGTGTGTGTGTGTGTGATCACCAAGTTATGAGTCACAGCTTCACTATAATATGTATTGCATACCACATTCATGCCTGTAATGTTGCATGTTGCAGCTAAAGGCCAGTCTCCATAAGCAGGCAGTTTAGCTCCAGATAAATTTTAGTAATCAGAATTTTTTTATTGTATCATACCTGAATTCATTAGCTACTTGACATGAATTCATTAGCTACTTGACACTACTGCCATGTCATTCAGTTAAGCACCATTGTTTATCATTTTATACAGTAGACCATATCAGCTTTCATGCACAAATGTTTGCAGTTATGTCAGGTCACTCCCAGCTACTTAACACCAAAGGTTTCTAATGAATAGAAGTCAACTTTTCATCCCTGATGGTTTGTACTAAATCATGCTCAGGTTTGTTTTGGAGTATTGTTTTCTCATAAGATCTCATATAGACCATGTAAGTTTTTTTCTGTGCATGTTCCTCAACTCCTGATTGGTTAGAAATAGTTTGCTTTATCATTATAGATTTTCATGCAGTGTTATACCTTGACATATGATAGAGTGTAAATTGTTCACGGATTTTTTTGTTCACCTGCCTTTCTATCCATAATTTTAACATACTGGCTATGCCAGGCTAGACCCCCATTTCTGGTAGGTGAAAACATTTCTTTTATTCAGGCTTTACTCATTAATTTGCTTTAAAATTCTCAAATTTCATTGTTTTAGAATTTCTAAATGTTTATCTTAAGAAATGTTATTACTAAATTTCAACATGCTTTTAGCAATAAATATTTTGTTCTCAGACAAAACAAAGGCAGGCTTGTATTCAGTCTAAATGGATTAAAATAGAGTTAATCACCTAGTTGAAGGAGTCATCTGTTTTGATTGGTTGAATGCCAGTAATTACATTGGAGAAATATTATGGAATGTTATATTATAGTGCTTTTGATCATAATGCCACCAATTGAAATTGGGTTCAAATGGTCAACAGATTCAAGATTACATGATGATGAAAACAACATTTCCTTGTTTGATGGATGATATAATGTATAATGTACCATTCTCATTTGTTTATATTTTAGGTTGGACTGTAAACACACCCTGGATAAATCCTGATGATGCTGTAGAAGACAGAGTAGTTGTCAACATTGGTTATGTTTTACAGGTGCTTGTACCTTTTGTCTCACAGTTCTTTTTGTGAGAATTCTTTAAAATGTGATTTAATTTGGAGTAATCAAGGCCATAAGTATGGACAGTACATCAACCAGACAAGAGGAGATTCTAAATAGAGACTTAAGAGATTGGTAGTAGTTCATATTGACTATCTTTAAGACTGTTACTAGCTCTAAGCATGTTATTGGTGACCACTGGTTCAACTTGGGGCCTCCTAAAGGGGCATGTTATTGGTGACCATTGGTTCAACTTGGGGCCTCCTAAAGGGGCATGTTATTGGTGACCATTGGTTCAACTTGGGGCCTCCTAAAGGGGCATGTTATTGGTGACCATTGGTTCAACTTGGGGCCTCGTAAAAGGGCTGAGAAACAAATAAATTAAAAAAGAAACTTGACCTGCTTGAGGCTGCTGTAGATACATTGGAACCACATTCTAAAAGGAATAGTTCAATATTTTTTGTGATAGCGGGTCAAAGCAGTGGAGCATGGTACAGTTGTAGAAACAAGATGAGAAGTTTTGTTAGAGAGATATTGAAATTTGATAGTGATATTCCCATAAAAAAACCCACCAACTGCAAAACACCAATAACACCAACTTCTCTACTCGCCTTGGACCTAATATTGCCAAGTTCAGTTTGTAAAACAAGCAAAAAGTACTGCTTTGTCATTGAAGAGAACATACTCATAATGTCAGAGAGCAAGTTGAAAGAATGGATGACAGATGCATCTAATCCTAGTGACTTTCTAATAATAAACTCATTATAAATTATGGTAGTTTTGTCTTAGATGAAACAGACAAACTGAAACATACAGATGTGGCACAGAGATCCCAACATTGTGACAGATGCTACTCTGGAAATGACGACACAATAGAGACGACTGTAACTGGTGCCCAGACAGCTGATGCACTGGCTGATGAAGAAAACTGTTTCCCAGCACTGGATGTTGAAGCTGATTACAGACTCAGCCAAGGCCTTGATAATGATGATGATGTTAATATTCTTGATACTAATGAAAGTTAATCTTTTTTCTTGGAATGTAAATGGTCTTAAAAATAAATCTCTGGATATATCATTAATCTGTACACTTTTTAAAAATAAATTTCTGGATATATCATTAATCTGTACACTTTTTAAAAGAACATGAAATTGTTGTTCTTACAGAAACATGGACTAATGCTAATGATAAATTCAAAGATTTGCTAGGTCTAAAATGTATGTATGAATCTGTTTGTAGAACAAAACATTAAACGGAAAGGATTTCTGGTGGGAATATGGATATATATTAGAAAAAAATTGTGTAATTGTACTGAGTACATGTTTCCTACTTTAAATAATGTAATGTTTTTTACTGTTTTGATAGACAAGGATATTAATTTTAGTTTACCTTGCATATCTACAGAGGAATCAACTGTAGTAGAAATGATCATATATTGTTATTTGAACAAAGACTGATACAAATTTTGGGGAAGTTTGAGCATGTTTTTTTATTGTGGGCGGATGAAATAGAATAAGTCTTCTAAATGATACAATTTCCAATGATTGTGATACATTGCTTTACTTATCTGCACAGGAATATGTATATACTGATGTTTCTGAAAAATGTAGAGTACCTCAATACACTCATCAATCATTTTGGGAAATCCTTCATGTTTTGAATGAAAGATTTAGTAGGATGAAATATGGAACATGGACATACTTGACAGTAAAGGTGATAAAAGTGTTGTAGATTTCATGTTAGCATCATCATATTTATTTCATGAGATTCTGGATTTTACAGTTTTAGATGAAGATGAGTCGGATCATTTTCCAATCTGATGTGTTTTTTTAGTTACCTCCCCTATACCACATAATACTATCATGACTACTTGTGCATGATCATTATGTAAATGGACATCACAACATGCAGATGATTTCAATGTAAATATGAACTTCTTTTTTACAGAATACATAATTTATTGATCAATTTCAAAATCTTCTGATTGCTAGTATAAAGAGTGATTAAGTTTTCTTGCAAATATGATGCCAAACATGGGAAAAACTAATGCTGAAAATTAAAATGTTCTTTATCAAACTATCCAGGGAAACTAGCAAGGTGGGATATTAAACTGCTTTATCAAACTATCCAGGGATACTAGCAAGGTGGGATATTGAACTGCTTTATCAAACTATCCAGGGATACTAGCAAGGTGGGATATTGAACTGCTTTATCAAACTATCCAGGGATACTAGCAAGGTGGGATATTGAACTGCTTTATCAAACTATCCAGGGAAACTAGCAAGGTGGGATATTGAACTGCTTTATCAAACTATCCAGGGATACTAGCAAGGTGGGATATTAAACTGCTTTATCTAACTATCCAGGGATACTAGCAAGGTGGGATATTGAACTGCTTTATCAAACTATCCAGGGATACTAGCAAGGTGGGATATTAAACTGCTTTATCAAACTATCCAGGGAAACTAGCAAGGTGGGATATTAAACTGCTTTATCAAACTATCCAGGGATACTAGCAAGGTGGGATATTGAACTGCTTTATCTAACTATCCAGGGATACTAGCAAGGTGGGATATTGAACTGCTTTATCAAACTATCCAGGGATACTAGCAAGGTGGGATATTAAACTGCTTTATCTAACTATCCAGGGATACTAGCAAGGTGGGATATTGAACTGCTTTATCAAACTATCCAGGGATACTAGCAAGGTGGGATATTAAACTGCTTTATCTATCTATCCAGGGATACTAGCAAGGTGGGATATTGAACTGCTTTATTAAACTATCCAGGGATACTAGCAAGGTGGGATATTGAACTGCTTTATCAAACTATCCAGGGATACTAGCAAGGTGGGATATTGAACTGCTTTATCAAACTATCCAGGGAAGCCATCAGAGTGGGATATTGAACTTGAAGTTTTAAAACAAGGAAAGTTTTACTTTCTGAAATGGGTTGGAAAATCAAAATCATATTATGCTTTCATTCAGTATTAAAATCATACTTTCAAAATACATATCAAATAAAAGAAAACTTTTACAAGATACAGTACAGGGTAAATTGTTATCAAGAACAGATACTGTTAGCCTGTGGAACGATATTAATATATATATAAGAGAATGTCAAAGTTTTCCTGATATTTCTCCAGAAGAATGTCTGCATATTTTGAGAAATTATTGAATAGCAGTAGCGAATACAGAGTCAGAAGAAGAGATTATTTTTGTACACATGAAGCTCATGATGTAAATTGTGATATCTCGGAACAAAATCATATAGATCTTGATCGACCTATCACTCTGGAAGAGATGCATACAATTATCAAGTCTGTGTAAAACAATAAAGCGCTGGGGAGAGATGGTATTGCAATTAAGCACTGGGGCCAGTTGGTACTGAAATTAAGTTTCCCAGATGTGGGGAAATGTTATTGTAATTAAGTTTTTCAAGTTTAGTAATCATGCATTTATTCATGTAATGTCACTACTGTTCAACAAAATTCAAGAAAGTAATTTTCTCGAGTAATGGTGTGAGAGAATTATTTGTCCATTACAGAAGGATGGGAGTAGGATGTGAGTAAATAGGATCTAAACAATTATCATGGAATTCCACATTTGAATGTTTTGGAAAAGTTTTCACGAAGATTATAAATGATAAAATAACAGTGAGGAAATGATCAAGAATTGTTCTTTGAAAACCAAGATACAGAAAGGGCTATAGCACAAATAGACAATATATTTATTGTATATTCTTGTATTAAGAAATGTTTTTTTCAAAAAGAGGGTGTTGTTATTATGTTTTTTTAAAAACTTTTCAAAGGAATTTTATTGTTTACAGCATAATCTCTCATTTTATATTTGGAACAAAAATGGACTTTTAAATTATTAAGCCTGTGTATATGAAGATTACCGTATTTCATGTATTTTTTCGTACCCTTTAATTTTTCGTACACCATCTAGCTTCAAACATAATAATTAATTAAATGCATCATATTTTTTCGTACATAGCACTTCATATTTTTCGTCAAAACCTTAATATTTTCGTACATAAAAGTTCAACTGAAAAGATTTACTTTTGCAAAATAGATCGAAAATATTGCCATTTTTTGGGGGGTACAAAAAAGAATAAGAGATTAAAATCATATATAATTAAGGTGTTTTTTTAAATTTTTTATCTTTGTATTATTTTTTATCCTTCTATTTTGATGTGTTAAAATTAAAGAGAGGTTCCCATTTAAAACAACTTCGAAAATATATCAAGGTATGATTTAGACATGTCCAATGACCAAAGTATTGTTTTGCTAAGCATATGTTATAAATGGTGGTTAACTTTGAGTAAATTCTTACTTAGGCACCGAATAATAAAATGGGAGATTAAGAAATAAAAGAATCACCATTTATAATCGTGCAGAAAGGTCATTGATCATTTCATTCTTTTTTTTGTTTAACCATGTATTTTAATGTTTTTTATTTGAATCAAGAAGAGAAGTTCACGTTTCAAACGGCGTAGAAAAAATACCGATGTACGATTTAGATACATCAAACGACGAATGTATTGTTTGCTGAGTATGTTTGATATAATCCCATATGAAAAACATAAGTATTTGTTGCCTCATTTAAAAACTTGCCCGAACTATTTGTTAACTTCGCGGAAATTTTTAATTGATGTTGGTAAAACCGTTTGGTCAATGTGTGTATTATATATTAAGATTTAATGGCATTTCAGCACAATATTGACTATATGTTGTCATATGGTTAAAAAAGAAAAGCAATATTTTGACATTTGTACAGTAACATTTTCCTGCAAAAAACTTCAACAGCCCCACAGTTGTGTTTCCTTTACTAGGTAACACAACATGGGTTTTGGATCATTTCAGAGTGGAGAAATATATAATCCCTATATATTTATGAAAAAAAAAAAAAGTTAATAAAGCCCTTCTTTTAAATTCAAAATTTCATTTTTAAATTCCCACTTCTTTTAAAAAAATTTGTTTTTATTTTACACCGAATTACTTTCATACCATAATGATAGCAGAAAGTTTTTAGGACTTTGATTTGTTTTTTAGAGGATATAATAGTGTCAGCTATATTATCAGCATAAGCTAGAGCACATATGCTCTCTAATTTTGAATTAATTTGTATAACTTAACAATCCTTAATTTTCAACTGGATGCATCTCTGTTAGCACTACACCTTACAACCTAAGGTCATAGCGACCTACATCTTATGATTTACTAACATAATTATTTGTGTTTTAGCTCATGACGACATAGCCTTCTGCATGCTACATGCATACCAGCCTTCACAGAAATACCTTTATGACAGTGCATTTGAAAGTAGGAATAAATATGCTTATTCAGTGGTAAACTTTCCATATTTATGACTAGACATTTATACTGCGATAGGTTGCTCTCAGTAGGTAAAATGTGTATTGCTTCCACCAAGTAAAATCTAGCATCAAGGGTGGACAGTAATAATAGTTTCTGAAGCTGATTTGATTAACAATGATTTAAAAAGAAGAAGAAAAAAAAAAGAAAAAAATATTCTTTGGTTATTATGAACTCATTATGGTTCCCCTGTCTTGATATCACAGAAAGGTGTGTTCTTGATTGTTTTGTGTATTTTATGCCCTGTCACAATGGCCAACAATTTGTAGGCCATGATCACTTCGGCATTAACTTATTTTCTGCATGGCAGTTGGAGATTACAAAAAGCTTCGTTGAGGCGATCTATGTAATTGGTAATTATATTCTGATTGTCAAAGAGTTTTGATAAATCAATTAAGAAAGACACAAAATCTTATCTTTCAAAGTTGCCTTGTGTTGTTTACATCTTGTACGGGGCGTAATTCGTTGTTTCAAATGACATCTTTTCACTTCGGTAACGTCTGGGCGCGGCCCTGATTTTACCTAAAATTGAGGGTCCTTTGAGGCCATCATAAATGTATGGATGTAAATTATGAAGTGTCGTTTATATTCATCTCTTAAAAGATTTCTACGCATTCCCCGAATTTGTCATAACGTAGAAATTTCTCAATCTATTTCTCTCTCTCTCTGTCTGTCTGTCTGTCTCTCTCTCTATCTCAATATTAGTTAATAAATCACGGGTCTGTAAGTTATTTTTTCAGTACAACTATAAAGCCTTGAGCAAGTGCTAAGAGTTTTCCCTTAAAACCTGCTGGAAAAACTTTTACTGAATTGACTATTATTCATGTCGTACCAGTTTTCGTGGATTCCACAGTTGCTACAAGCTGCGAACATAAAGACCAAACGAACAGTTATCTTGGTATGAAGATAACAGTACTCCGTCACAATCAGAGGCAGATGCACGAATTAATACACTGACGAAAGAGTAATTTTGTACAAAAGCACGGAATCTGATAAACACAAAAATGTATGAAGTCACATTATTATGGACAACTATGGAGTATTTTGAAGTGGACTTCTGTAATGGTAAAGGGAACAGCAAGTTACTGCAGACCAAAAATAATATTAACAAAAATAACAAACATTATTATAAATATCGAAGCGCTGGCTGTTGACTGAGATCTATTATCTGCATCAAATTTTTCAACATTCATATTTAGTCAGTAACCAGAAAGTTAAGAGGCTGACCATACAAACCTAAGACTTGATTCATCCATTGGGGTAGGTTGCATATAAATACCGTATATACCTGACAACGTTTGCTATATGATGAGATACAATTTCGGAACTGTTATGATATTTTGAAATAATACATTCTTTAATGGATAGCCACATTTGTCAAATATTGATATCACAGTTGAAGAAACACTAATTTTTGAAAGTAGGAAGTGTACATGTTTTGATCGACCTCTGTAAGGGGTGCTGGGTGGTGGCGGGTGTGTGTGCAAAGTTGAAATATTTCCGATGATAAGCTGATTGCTTTTATTATTATATTATTATTATTATTATTATTATTATTTAAAGAACCTTATATTGTCATGCATGCAAAGTCGAACAGGACACTTCAAACACAGGCAGACTAAATGAGTCTCTATCTCTTTGTCTCTCTACAGATGGAGATAGAAACAATCCTTTCAATCAAATAGAAAGTGATAAAAATGTTGTTGCATCTTATTTTCAAGATATGTTATTTATATATAAACAACTGTTATAATGATGCCAGGGGAAATTCTTGTAATGAATAGTAGTGTTAACTGCATTAAACTCTCTACCGTGATCGTCAGCAATGATGGAACACTACAGTGTATCATCTTCCTCTATAATGGTATTGACATCAAACTGATTAGAAATTAGTAAAACGATAAGAGCGAGTCACGTCATGCTGTGACCTTGAACCTGTGATCTGTTTCGTCATTTTGACATCAGGACGTCACATCTTGGCGTATTAAAGAAAGCCTCGGGCATCGAAAGGAATAATTATGCCGTCTATGTAAATACTTTCGCTGTTTCGTTGGTGTGTGTAATCTACTTTAAATATATGAATTTGTCGCATAGCTACGGTGTTATTTAGATTTATATTGGTTTGGTTGTTGTTATACGGCACAGGAACGAATGTACATTATTTAGTGCAGAGGCAGGTTGAGTAAAGTACCTTGCCTAAGAACACCACGGTGGCCCACCTGAGCTGATCCGGTGGTAGGACTCGAATCCGCACCCTTTTGGTCTGAGTCTGAGACGCTAATCATTGAGCCACGGCGGTTCCTATTTAGATTTAATAACCCATATAATATTTTCCAATATTACATCCAATGACACACGTTTAATAACACCCAATGACACGTATAAAAACACCCAATGACACACGTTTAATAACACCCAATGACACGTATAATAACACCCAATGACACACATTTAATAACACCCAATGACACGTGTAATAAAACCCAATGACATAATAAGGGCGTAATGACCAAGGCACACGAATGTAATTTCAAGCCGTTTCTCTATACTATTTTTTTTTTTTGTTGTTGTTGTTGTTGTTGTTGTTGCGGTTTTTATTGAGTAACATTACTGTACCGCAACAGCGCCATCATATATCATAATAATGTCAATGGATGAACAACAACCACAAACTGTACACAAATTTATATTGTTACAACTCTAGGTCTTAAAAAATATGTAACAGAAAGAAAGTGAAACCAACAATGTAAGTAACATCAACAAGCAATTTATGTGCCTATAATACAAAGTGAAATTCAAAAGACTCTTACAATATTATGAATCAAATTGTAAATAATCCTAAATGTCCTAATCACAAGTCCAAAAATATGGAATGCTCCGAATGAGTTCCAATAGTCTTGAATGTCCTGATATGGCACAATGATACAGTCCAGACTGTCTTTGAATTAGTTCACAAAAGTCCAAAAGTAATGGATTAATTCAAAAGTCAATGAGCACTTTAGTAATTCCAATGAATATATATATTAAATAAATAATTCCTCTCGAATTATATCTGATTTCAACGGCACAATGTAAAATCTGATCACAAATGGAGTCCCACAGACCGATCTAAAACTAGAATGAATTATTTGTTTACCAAATCTCTATTTATACACATTGTCTATTGACCTATATCAACGGGATGTGAAGCAATAAAATGGAAAACCCCAGTCTAACTGTCAACATGACTGGCCTTGAACTCAAATTCTAGTACACATTCTGCTTACTAGTGACCAGAATTTAAAGTACAACTTACCTTCTGGGCAATATTTAAACACACAATATAGATTAAATACACATAACAATAATTTTATTATTCAACAAAAATCCATAATCAAAACTGTATGTGCAAAAATATTTAATTTCTTGCTCCATTACTTTAATTTCTTTTACAGTACTGTACTTCATCTCCACTACTGTACATTACTGTGTCTAGGCAGAACCGGTCGTTAAGAAATGTCTTAGTCGAGCAGATTCGCCATTTGCCCTGAAAGTATTTGAAAAATTTATCTAAGTCCGGTGCATAGAAACACCGAAACGCACAGAAACACCGAAACCAAATTCAATTATATTGTATATGCCACAGTGCATCATTGGTTGTGTATGTATAATTCATAACTTTGATAATTTAATATTTGTTATATAATATAGTAAATGGATATAGAACGAATAAAAAAAATGAAAATAAAATGAAACAAGTGTGGTTGTGCGAAAATATTGGCACCGAAACGCATCCTTTATATTACACTACATTTAGGTATATTAGGTTTAACGATTACATTTAATTAATCCATTATTAATTGTTCTCGTAAGTTTTATTTCATAAATATAATATCAATAAGAATGATAACATAATTCAATAAAAACAAAAACAGAATTTATAGTACAATACTTTTACGGTAATTAGGTATAACGACTTCATTTAATTAATCCATTCTTAATTGATCCTCTTTGTCGCGACATCAAAAGCAAAGAACTTGATTAAAGTATAGTAAAAAGAGCAATTATTTTTTTCATGTTTACGGCACGATAATCTGGTGTTTTGATTTTAAAACATAACTGTACAACGTTACGATCAAGATTATACAAATGACTTTACTCACCTTAATTAGATGGGTCGCTAAAGGTCGGTATCTTATGAAGTGCTGATGTTGTTTTTCATGCCACCTTTTAATTACCTTTATCTCACCAACTTGTCGTGTCTTTAAAAAACAATTGATGGATCTTTGTATAAAAATGCTAAAAATCTGTAAATCTTTGTTCAGTTGGCTATGTTCTTTACTGAATCAGTATTATGCCTCCAAAGCAAGCTACAGGTAGTAAGTGTGCCTTGTTAGTACAAAAATAGAGACGAGGAATATAGAGACCAGACCATGCTGCATAATGCTCTGGTAATTATTACACCTTATAACATCGCAAACACCTAATATATATTTGTATTAGAAATTAGAAATATAGCAGGTGCACCCGATAGGCCCCCCGTTCCGATGGGAATGCATCGAAGAAGCCTTAGGGTTTCTCTTCGTCATTTTTCCCTTTTTGTATTATAACTGAATTTTGAATTTGACTTTTGCATTAGCCTTTTTGGTCCAAAACACATTTAGCATGAAATGTATTGCATGAGACATTTGTTTTCTTTTCCTTTCTGTTGCTATAGCAATTTTGCAAATTTAATTATGCTCTTTTTACCTACGCTTTTTTCTTCTTCTTTTCCTCTCCTCATTGTTTTTTTCTTGTCGTTACTGTTGGTATTTTTCTAAAATCAAGGTTCTGAAAGTCAGAACAAGTCACTGACGTAAGGACGCTGAAAATAGTACTCATAATATAGATAGAACCATAGACACGTGCATCCATCAGGTAGCACGTGCTGTGAACATTCTTGAGCCAGTGTGAAATTTGCACTCTGTTAGGAGTGCATTCCTAGGCTTTTTGTACATTCAGTGCTTAATAGTAATTGCCTCACTTATGATCTTTTCTTTTTCGCTGTTAAACTAATTTTGCAAATTTAATTACGCTTTCTTACTTATGCTTTTTTATGTTGCTACTTTTCTAACATCAAAGTTCTAAAAGACTGAACAAGTCACTGACATAAGGACGCTGATAATAGCACTCGTATTATAGAGAACCATAGCACGTGCTTCCAACAGGCTGCACGCGTCGTGAACATTTGTATTGAGCCCGTGTGAACTTTGCACATTGTGTTAGGTGTGCATTCCTAGGTTTATTGTACATCCTCTGTTTATGAGTAATTGCCGTACTTGTGATCTAGTCGTAGCTTTATGCTGTATTAATAGTGTCTTCCCTTATTGCTTTTTTGCTATATGCTTAAGTTATTTCCGTACGGAGATTACGACAGTGGGGGGGAGGGGGTTAGAGAATGCTCAATCTGGAGCATATAGAATATAGCGAGAGACCAAGATACGCAGAAGTCTTAAGCGCACTCGTAGTGCGGGGAGTCGCTGTAGAGGAAATAAGAGCTCTCCAAAACGGGGGAAACGGGAAATACATATTGTATGCAAAGGGAAACGAGACAATACTACCGAAGTGGAGGTTAGGAGTAAGG
The DNA here is from genome assembly GCA_029931535.1 of Margaritifera margaritifera. Taxonomy (NCBI): domain Eukaryota; kingdom Metazoa; phylum Mollusca; class Bivalvia; order Unionida; family Margaritiferidae; genus Margaritifera; species Margaritifera margaritifera. The sequence continues at coordinate 94,422 of JAQPZY010000477.1, read as the reverse complement.
GGAAAGCAAATAAATGTAAATAAATGTGGAAGATGCCTCATCAATAGAAAGGATAGTCGAAAGAAAGACAATAGAGGCACACATCACGGGAATGCCCCTGGAAATACCAATGGAGAAACTGCTCCAAAAGAAATAAAAAATTAAAATCCCAGTGAGGGGATACAAAATGGTAAAGTTCAGGGGTTTCAAAACTGTACTCACGGGAGTACGTATTATTGTGATAGACAAAGAGGAAGCACCAAAAAAATCCAACCATTTTTCTACGTAAAGGGTTGTTTGCTCAAAACCTGGTATGCGGGGTGCGTATATCATAGAGTTTGTCTAAGATGTAAACAGAAAGGGCCTATAGCGAAGGATTGCCCGAATCGGACAAATAGAGATGCGTTGAATGCAAAAACATACGCTGTAGCAACTGCATTAACAATAAAACCCATAATAGAAACAATACAGGATGAACAAATAGATGAACAAGAAAGGGGAACAAGACAGATAGAGGGAGAGGAGAAACAGGAGTGGGAATATGAGGGGAAGAAAATACCCCTGAAACAGGAGGGAAAGAAAATATCCATGAAATGTCAAATACACTTTAATGGGAAAACTACCCAGTTGGATTGGAAGAGACAAGACAGGAAAGTGAAAAAACAGGAAAGAAAAGACAAAAAAAAGAAAAGTGGGAAAAATAGAAAGGACAAAAGTATGAGAAAAAAAGCCCACAGCAAAATACCGGGGGCTACACACTAGAGGAACCAAGCTTTGAAGAGGTAGATCAACAAGATCCCTCTCACGGAGAGGAATCCTCAGGTGGAAGGGAAATTGAAACCTGTATAGAGGTAGGTGGGCAAAATCCCGCTCACGGAGAGCGGGATATTTAAATAGCAACAGAGTAACAATCAATACATGTCACATTGTATGAGAAGGAACCGGAGCAATATGCAGCTCACAACTCTTCCTTTACATCTTCAACACCGAAACCAGGGACAAGAGGACAAAGGTCGAGAACCTTGTCTCTCGATAAACACGTAGAGAGGCACACAGAAATTGCTATAATGCCCAGACGGAAAATAACTATTTAATCAGTACAGACAAATAAAAGAAACCTTAGAACAATCCGGACAAAATACAACAAACAAACAACAAAAACAAGGACAAAATTAAACGTAATATGATTTACACAACGGAATATATAGTAAATATAACTCTGACTCGGCAAAACAAGCTTACAGATCTTATAGAGATAACGAATCTCCTCATTGTGTCTTTAGACATAACTGGAATAAAAAGTGACAAAATAAATGAATTATATGAGATAACAAAAATAAAATTATGATCTAATATTCGTACAGGAAACGCATTCTCTAGAACAAAAATTAATTAGACTAATTGAAGAAATGTTTAATGCAATGCAACACCAGTATTAGCGAAACACACGCCGGGATAGCAAGTAATAATTAAAAGGAATATACCGTTATATAGTTATAAAGGCAGATTATTACATATAAAATTAAATGGATAACACATAATAAATATATATGTGCCATCAGAATATAACAATAGAAAGATAGATTTAATAAATAAATTAATAGAGTACATATAATAAAACTCTTTGGAAATTTGGGAGCGATTTTAACTCGGTTGAAGTAGATATAGACAGAAATACAGGTTTAAATAAGTATGATTTACAGCTTAAAACACAAAGTAGAAAGTTTATTGACAACAAACAAAATGGTAGATACTTATAGGAAACTTAATAAAGGGAAAGTGGAATATACCTTTGGATATAGAAATAAGCAAAAGTATGATATATAAATACCTGCATGATGTCAGGCTTACGGTCGAAGAGAGTATAATAGACACATTATTAAAGAAATACGAACATGCCCACTATATATATATATATATATATATATATATATATATATATATATATATATATATATATATATAGTATAACTTTAAACTATTTGCAAGTAAAACTGTTTGAATCATCCTGCACCCGCAATAATGACTTGTACAGTTATTCACTTTGTTACATTAATTACTCTCAGACCAATATATATATATATATATATATATATATATATATATATATATATATATATATATATATATATATAAACGAATATTTTTTCATGCATGGACCCTGTTTTACTTTTTTTGTCATTGTTAGTAATTGTATTATTTCTCAATAAAATAAAGAAAGCTATTTCAGTTTTGCACAAAGGCGAATGAGCTGCTTTGAAAATATTTCACTAAATTAAATCGGCAATGCAAGATAGTCTTACATTATTTCATTTGCAATATACGTGTAAGAAGCAATATACATATATGTGAGCGTAAGTATGCATGTTTATGCAGGCGTGTATGTGTATTTGCCTGTGTGAATATGCTTGTATGTGTGTATGTATTTATATGCATGAGCATCTCTGCATGTATACATGTATATGTATTTGTATATGCATATATAGGTATGTATATATGTGTGTATATGTCTTTATTTCCGTATGCATATATGTGTACATGTATTCGATGCTATTATACTACAATTCTAATAAGATTAAAATTATTCGTCCAGGAATGCCAGTAAAAAGTTCAATAATATAATAACTGTTCATATATTTGCATATATGTATCTATAAATTTGTGTGTGACTTATTATCACATGGGGCCACACCTTTCTTTATTCCTTTATAATCTCGCACCTCAAACAATGATTGCTTCAGATTATTATAGTTCTTACACTCATTTAAATATCATTTCAATTTTCTTTGTAAGATTCACCTGATGCATGAAAAAGTATGTGTTTTGTTTTTGATATAGGCAAGGATATTTTAAGTTGGAAGAACTTGTGCCTAAACCGTTTGCTTTCCTAATATATGCAATAAAATATGTTTAAAACAAAAAAAACAATTATTCCATTTGATTTGTATACAAAACAACGCCATTATCTCACGTACAAACTCGGGGGGGGGGGTTGGTTGGTTGGTTGGTTGTTTCCTTGAATGAAGTTTTGCACTACACATCGTACCTGGGACATGATGAGAAATAATTTGGTCCTAGTCAGCCACGGTCCGAATTAGCCTGCACCCTCGAGAATGAATGGCTCATGGTCATTTCGGCACAAAACCAGTTCGGCCCGGATCGATTCGGCCCAAACGCTATTTTCGGTCGGGTCGTTTCGGCCCACATACGTTTTATTAGGGATATACTGTGCTACTTTAATAAATATATTTTCATTGGAATAAGTATAACGTTGAGCAACACAATACCAGCAATCATAATGACATATCAGCTGATTATGCATTTTGATGAAATAAAAACAACTTAAATTAAAAGTGGCTGATTCGGACCAGGCTTATTCAGACCAAATTACGGTTAATGCTTTTGTTAGATTTATGTAGAATTTATCTTTTATCTTTATCCTGTATATTTTACTATATACTGGTAGTCCTAAATAACAAGTATATACTAAAAACATTTTTCTGACATTTGGTACATTTTCTTAGTTCATATTGTTATGTATGATGTTTATATAATATTATAAATATTTTAGAAAATTATAAATGTTTCTTCACTTTAATATTTGCTTAAACCTAAATGTTGTTTATCAGGAAAACATGTTTATCTAGTGTCCTTGAATTAATTTGTTTGCTTAATATTTAAGTTCAAGGATAGTTTTGATAAACACGATGTTTATTCAATTTGAGGTCAAGGTTGATTTTATTTACAGATAAAACTGGAATTCCCTTAAGAGTTATGTGTCAATAGTCACACACACATTTATTATTCTAGAATGTTCTGTCATGCGACCTATCTTTATATATACCATGTTTAGTCGACAGGTTTTCAGTTTCGACATTACCATCAGTCTTTTAAAGAGCCATTACAGTTGTGGAAGATCATTCCAAATCCTGAGAGGAATTATTTAAAATATTCATTGGATTATAAAAGTGCTCATAGACTTTGGGATTTTGGATTTTGAATTGATGATTTTGGGATTTATGTGAACTTATTCAAAGATATTTTGGAGTACTTCATTTTTACATATCAGCACATTAAAGACTACTGGCACATCAGGACATTAAAGACCATTGGCACATCAACAGGTTCAAAGATACCGCCATTCATTCGGAACATTAAATATTTAGGACTTGTAATTAGGACACTTGGACTTATTGGATTATTTGGATTTTAATTCACATTACTGTAAGTGTCTTTTTGATTTTCATTTTAATTATCTAGAAATAAATTGCTTGTTGATTTTAATGACATTATTGGTTTCACTTTCTTTCTGTTACATTTTTCTTAGACCATAGAGTCGTAACAATATGGATTTTTATTACATCGGCCATTTTCAACACGTAATTTATTGATTGACGCCCTAAATTTGAAGATAGGTGTGTATAATTATTTATTCAATATTCTTCATACTTGAATACCTATCTTCTTAAATGTAACAATTTTGTCCTCTGGACAATTTGTTTCTAAAACAAATAACTAATCTTGTTTGTGTTGCTCTAATAGGACAATTTTAATATAAATCATAGTACCTCCTTTCATCATAAAACTATGAGAAAATCTTTTACAAATGTTTTGCAATTACACCTTTACAAATAAACACTATTTTTTTTACTACAATCAAAAGAACTATATAAATTTTTTTTATTATATATCATTATTATTTATTTCTTAAATATGAACAGCAATAAACAAAGAAAATTGACATAAATATAACCATTGTAATTATAAGACACAGACACACACATACAGGGTAGAAGGGAAAGGAAACCAGCCCAACAGGAAATACCTGAAGGGAGGGAAGTACGGACCCAGAAACCCTGAGCTTTAGAAAACTTGGATTCTAGGAAATAACAGAAATAAAAGAACCTCATACAAAATTCATATTAAAATTTTTTAAAATGTAAAGCCTTTGGGTATTTAGAAAGTTAATGAGCTCTAACCAGCCATAAATACTGGGACGGACTTGGATGTGACCACAAATAACACACACATACATATGCATTCGGCAACAATTAATATCGAGTGGGATTTTGTCAATCTTTCTTATCAAAAACTCAATTATAAGACAGAAATATAGAACATTAATTTATAGACTAAAAAAATTCTCATTTTGCAATGAGTTTCATGCATAAATCAATCCGATATAATAAAGCTAATGATAAGAAACAACAAACACCGAAAATATCTACTTAACCAAGTTTTATTGAGTTAATAAATTTATTAAAAATCAATAAACAGTACCATTTTAAGTATTTACTTAATTTAATGTTGTTAACATTACCAACACAAGGCATATATTCACATGAGAAAATTGTATTTATTATTCTATTCGCTTTTGCAACAAAACACACATTTACATATTTTTAACTAGATAAATTACACATTCACATTCTTTTTTGCTTAAATGTACATGAACATTTTTATATACTGTCTATATTACAGTATAGTGGGCCGAAACGACCCACATATGGGGGCCGAATCGACCCAGTTGACATAGTGTGCCGAAACAACCTGACTGAATCGACACGGACAGATCTGGTTTTCGGCTGAAATGACCTGTACCCGATGAAATTAAGCAATTATTCACTCTCTCTGTTACATGAATTTTAAGTTCGTTTGCCGTAATAATTAAACAGTAAGCAAAGTGATAGCTTGTACGTTTTATTTATTCATAATTAAAACATGAGAAGAAAAAAAAAAGAAAGAAAAAAGAAAAAAAAAAATCACAGCTATTTTTTAAGATAATTTCCAGCTTCTTATTAATTTGCTCTCCATTTCATGCCTGGAAAATTTACTGTTACATCACTTTTTGTTAGTAACGAAAGTACACATTACTCTATTATATAACTAATATTAAATTATCAAAGTTATGAATTATACATACACAACCAATGATACACTGTGGTATATACAATATAATTGAAGTGCGTTTCGGTGTTTTCAATGCGTTTCGGTGCGTTTCGGTGTTTCGACGCACCCCTCTAAGTCCAACACTTTACTTATATCTTGTTGCTGATTTTTAATTTATACCAGTTACAGGTACTTAATTCTACGTAGGAATATATTACGAGAATGATGCAAATATTACAAGGCAAATGAATACTTGAAATATAAAGTAAGTAAATCCGACTTGTAAATATCACGATTCGGAAACTGCAAGTAGAAATAGTTCCTTATCAAAGTCCAGCTGCTAAAAACACAATGTAATTGTCAGCAATGATCCTTGAATGAATTTATCAAAGTCCAGCTACTCTTCTACTATCAAAACACCCCCCACCCCAGTTTTTGATGGTAGAAGACGTTGTCTTCGTCACTACATACGGACGCTATGATAAATTCCCGTTACTGGTCCATAGTGCCCCCATTGGTCTATAAACTTCGACCTTTTTTTGTCCATAGTGCCCCCAATGTTAAAATCCCATAAGTGGTCTCAAGTGCCCCCTTGGTCTCAGTACCCCCCATCTACTACTAATCTGCTACTTCATTTGCCTTGTAATATTTGCATCATTCTCGTAATATATTCCTACGTAGAATTAAGTACCTGTAACTGGTATAAATTAAAAATCGGCAACAAGATATAAGTAAAGTGTTGGACTTAGAGGGGTGCGTCGAAACACCGAAACGCACCGAAACGCATTGAAAACACCGAAACGCACTTCAATTATATTGTATATACCACAGTGTATCATTGGTTGTGTATGTATAATTCATAACTTTGATAATTTAATATTAGTTATATAATAGAGTAATGTGTACTTTCGTTACTAACAAAAAGTGATGTAACAGTAAATTTTCCAGGCATGAAATGGAGAGCAAATTAATAAGAAGCTGGAAATTATCTTAAAAAATAGCTGTGATTTTTTTTTTTCTTTTTTCTTTCTTTTTTTTTTCTTCTCATGTTTTAATTATGAATAAATAAAACGTACAAGCTATCACTTTGCTTACTGTTTAATTATTACGGCAAACGAACTTAAAATTCATGTAACAGAGAGAGTGAATAATTGCTTAATTTCATCGGGTACAGGTCATTTCAGCCGAAAACCAGATCTGTCCGTGTCGATTCAGTCAGGTTGTTTCGGCACACTATGTCAACTGGGTCGATTCGGCCCCCATATATGGGTCGTTTCGGCCCACTATACTGTAATATAGACAGTATATAAAAATGTTCATGTACATTTAAGCAAAAAAGAATGTGAATGTGTAATTTATCTAGTTAAAACTATGTAAATGTGTGTTTTGTTGCAAAAGCGAATAGAATAATAAATACAATTTTCTCATGTGAATATATGCCTTGTGTTGGTAATGTTAACAACATTAAATTAAGTAAATACTTAAAATGGTACTGTTTATTGATTTTTAATAAATTTATTAACTCAATAAAACTTGGTTAAGTAGATATTTTCGGTGTTTGTTGTTTCTTATCATTAGCTTTATTATATCGGATTGATTTATGCATGAAACTCATTGCAAAATGAGAATTTTTTTAGTCTATAAATTAATGTTCTATATTTCTGTCTTATAATTGAGTTTTTGATAAGAAAGATTGACAAAATCCCACTCGATATTAATTGTTGCCGAATGCATATGTATGTGTGTGTTATTTGTGGTCACATCCAAGTCCGTCCCAGTATTTATGGCTGGTTAGAGCTCATTAACTTTCTAAATACCCAAAGGCTTTACATTTTAAAAAATTTTAATATGAATTTTGTATGAGGTTCTTTTATTTCTGTTATTTCCTAGAATCCAAGTTTTCTAAAGCTCAGGGTTTCTGGGTCCGTACTTCCCTCCCTTCAGGTATTTCCTGTTGGGCTGGTTTCCTTTCCCTTCTACCCTGTATGTGTGTGTCTGTGTCTTATAATTACAATGGTTATATTTATGTCAATTTTCTTTGTTTATTGCTGTTCATATTTAAGAAATAAATAATAATGATATATAATAAAAAAATTTATATAGTTCTTTTGATTGTAGTAAAAAAAATAGTGTTTATTTGTAAAGGTGTAATTGCAAAACATTTGTAAAAGATTTTCTCATAGTTTTATGATGAAAGGAGGTACTATGATTTATATTAAAATTGTCCTATTAGAGCAACACAAACAAGATTAGTTATTTGTTTTAGAAACAAATTGTTCAGAGGACAAAATTGTTACATTTAAGAAGATAGGTATTCAAGTATGAAGAATATTGAATAAATAATTATACACACCTATCTTCAAATTTAGGGCGTCAATCAATAAATTACGTGTTGAAAATGGCCGATGTAATAAAAATCCATATTGTTACGACTCTATGGTCTAAGAAAAATGTAACAGAAAGAAAGTGAAACCAATAATGTCATTAAAATCAACAAGCAATTTATTTCTAGATAATTAAAATGAAAATCAAAAAGACACTTACTGTAATGTGAATTAAAATCCAAATAATCCAATAAGTCCAAGTGTCCTAATTACAAGTCCTAAATATTTAATGTTCCGAATGAATGGCGGTATCTTTGAACCTGTTGATGTGCCAATGGTCTTTAATGTCCTGATGTGCCAGTAGTCTTTAATGTGCTGATATGTAAAAATGAAGTACTCCAAAATATCTTTGAATAAGTTCACATAAATCCCAAAATCATCAATTCAAAATCCAAAATCCCAAAGTCTATGAGCACTTTTATAATCCAATGAATATTTTAAATAATTCCTCTCAGGATTTGGAATGATCTTCCACAACTGTAATGGCTCTTTAAAAGACTGATGGTAATGTCGAAACTGAAAACCTGTCGACTAAACATGGTATATATAAAGATAGGTCGCATGACAGAACATTCTAGAATAATAAATGTGTGTGTGACTATTGACACATAACTCTTAAGGGAATTCCAGTTTTATCTGTAAATAAAATCAACCTTGACCTCAAATTGAATAAACATCGTGTTTATCAAAACTATCCTTGAACTTAAATATTAAGCAAACAAATTAATTCAAGGACACTAGATAAACATGTTTTCCTGATAAACAACATTTAGGTTTAAGCAAATATTAAAGTGAAGAAACATTTATAATTTTCTAAAATATTTATAATATTATATAAACATCATACATAACAATATGAACTAAGAAAATGTACCAAATGTCAGAAAAATGTTTTTAGTATATACTTGTTATTTAGGACTACCAGTATATAGTAAAATATACAGGATAAAGATAAGAGATAAATTCTACATAAATCTAACAAAAGCATTAACCGTAATTTGGTCTGAATAAGCCTGGTCCGAATCAGCCACTTTTAATTTAAGTTGTTTTTATTTCATCAAAATGCATAATCAGCTGATATGTCATTATGATTGCTGGTATTGTGTTGCTCAACGTTATACTTATTCCAATGAAAATATATTTATTAAAGTAGCACAGTATATCCCTAATAAAACGTATGTGGGCCGAAACGACCCGACCGAAAATAGCGTTTGGGCCGAATCGATCCGGGCCGAACTGGTTTTGTGCCGAAATGACCATGAGCCATTCATTCTCGAGGGTGCAGGCTAATTCGGACCGTGGCTGACTAGGACCAAATTATTTCTCATCATGTCCCAGGTACGATGTGTAGTGCAAAACTTCATTCAAGGAAACAACCAACCAACCAACCAACCAACCCCCCCCCCCCCCCGAGTTTGTACGTGAGATAATGGCGTTGTTTTGTATACAAATCAAATGGAATAATTGTTTTTTTTTGTTTTAAACATATTTTATTGCATATATTAGGAAAGCAAACGGTTTAGGCACAAGTTCTTCCAACTTAAAATATCCTTGCCTATATCAAAAACAAAACACATACTATTTCATGCATCAGGTGAATCTTACAAAGAAAATTGAAATGATATTTAAATGAGTGTAAGAACTATAATAATCTGAAGCAATCATTGTTTGAGGTGCGAGATTATAAAGGAATAAAGAAAGGTGTGGCCCCATGTGATAATAAGTCACACACAAATTTATAGATACATATATGCAAATATATGAACAGTTATTATATTATTGAACTTTTTACTGGCATTCCTGGACGAATAATTTTAATCTTATTAGAATTGTAGTATAATAGCATCGAATACATGTACACATATATGCATACGGAAATAAAGACATATACACACATATATACATACCTATATATGCATATACAAATACATATACATGTATACATGCAGAGATGCTCATGCATATAAATACATACACACATACAAGCATATTCACACAGGCACATACACATACACGCCTGCATAAACATGCATACTTACGCTCACATATATGTATATTGCTTCTTACACGTATATTGCAAATGAAATAATGTAAGACTATCTTGCATTGCCGATTTAATTTAGTGAAATATTTTCAAAGCAGCTCATTCGCCTTTGTGCAAAACTGAAATAGCTTTCTTTATTTTATTGAGAAATAATACAATTACTAACAATGACAAAAAAAGTAAAACAGGGTCCATGCATGAAAAAATATTCGTTTATATATATATATATATATATATATATATATATATATATATATATATATATATATATATTGGTCTGAGAGTAATTAATGTAACAAAGTGAATAACTGTACAAGTCATTATTGCGGGTGCAGGATGATTCAAACAGTTTTACTTGCAAATAGTTTAAAGTTATACTATATATATATATATATATATATATATATATATATATATATATATATATATATATATATATATATATATATATAGTGGGCATGTTCGTATTTCTTTAATAATGTGTCTATTATACTCTCTTCGACCGTAAGCCTGACATCATGCAGGTATTTATATATCATACTTTTGCTTATTTCTATATCCAAAGGTATATTCCACTTTCCCTTTATTAAGTTTCCTATAAGTATCTACCATTTTGTTTGTTGTCAATAAACTTTCTACTTTGTGTTTTAAGCTGTAAATCATACTTATTTAAACCTGTATTTCTGTCTATATCTACTTCAACCGAGTTAAAATCGCTCCCAAATTTCCAAAGAGTTTTATTATATGTACTCTATTAATTTATTTATTAAATCTATCTTTCTATTGTTATATTCTGATGGCACATATATATTTATTATGTGTTATCCATTTAATTTTATATGTAATAATCTGCCTTTATAACTATATAACGGTATATTCCTTTTAATTATTACTTGCTATCCCGGCGTGTGTTTCGCTAATACTGGTGTTGCATTGCATTAAACATTTCTTCAATTAGTCTAATTAATTTTTGTTCTAGAGAATGCGTTTCCTGTACGAATATTAGATCATAATTTTATTTTTGTTATCTCATATAATTCATTTATTTTGTCACTTTTTATTCCAGTTATGTCTAAAGACACAATGAGGAGATTCGTTATCTCTATAAGATCTGTAAGCTTGTTTTGCCGAGTCAGAGTTATATTTACTATATATTCCGTTGTGTAAATCATATTACGTTTAATTTTGTCCTTGTTTTTGTTGTTTGTTTGTTGTATTTTGTCCGGATTGTTCTAAGGTTTCTTTTATTTGTCTGTACTGATTAAATAGTTATTTTCCGTCTGGGCATTATAGCAATTTCTGTGTGCCTCTCTACGTGTTTATCGAGAGACAAGGTTCTCGACCTTTGTCCTCTTGTCCCTGGTTTCGGTGTTGAAGATGTAAAGGAAGAGTTGTGAGCTGCATATTGCTCCGGTTCCTTCTCATACAATGTGACATGTATTGATTGTTACTCTGTTGCTATTTAAATATCCCGCTCTCCGTGAGCGGGATTTTGCCCACCTACCTCTATACAGGTTTCAATTTCCCTTCCACCTGAGGATTCCTCTCCGTGAGAGGGATCTTGTTGATCTACCTCTTCAAAGTTTGGTTCCTCTAGTGTGTAGCCCCCGGTATTTTGCTGTGGGCTTTGTTTTCTCATACTTTTGTCCTTTCTATTTTTCCCACTTTTCTTTTTTTGTCTTTTCTTTCCTGTTTTTTTTCACTTTCCTGTCTTGTTTCTTCCAATCCAACTGGGTAGTTTTCCCATTAAAGTGTATTTGACATTTCATGGATATTTTCTTTCCCTCCTGTTTCAGGGGTATTTTCTTCCCCTCATATTCCCCCTCCTGTTTCCCCTCTCCCTCTATCTGTCTTGTTCCCCTTTCTTGTTCATCTATTTGTTCATCCTGTATTATTTCTATTATGGGTTTTATTGTTAATGCAGTTGCTACAGCGTATGTTTTTGCATTCAACGCATCTCTATTTGTCCGATTCGGGCAATCCTTCGCTATAGGCCCTTTCTGTTTACATCTTGGACAAACTCTATGATATACGCACCCCGCATACCAGGTTTTGAGCAAACAACCCTTTACGTAGAAAAATGGTGGGAATTTTTTTTGGTGCTTCCTCTTTGTCTATCACAATAACACGCACTCCACGTGAGTACAGTTTTGAAACCCCTGAACTTTACCATTTTGTATCCCCTCACTGGGATTTTAATTTTTTATTTCTTTTGGAGCAGTTTCTCCATTGGTATTTCCAGGGGCATTCCCGTGATGTGTGCCTCTATTGTCTTTCTTTCGATTATCCTTTCTATTGATGGGGCATCTTCCACATTTATTTACATTTATTTGCTTTCCCCTTACTCCTAACCTCCCCTTCGGTAGTATTGTCTCATTTCCCTTTGCATACAATATGTATTTCCCGTTTCCCCCGTTTTGGAGAGCTCTTATTTCCTCTACAGCGACTCCCCGCACCATTAGTGCGCTTAAGACTTCTGCGTGTCGTGGTCTCGCTATATTCTATATGCTCCAGATTGAGCATTCTCTAACCCCCCCCCCCCCCCAACTGTCTTAATCTCCATACGGAAATAACTTAATCTTATAGCAAAAACGCAATAAGGGAAGACACTATTAGTGCAGCATAAAGCTACAACTAGATCACAAGTACGGCAATTACTCATAAACAGAGGATGTACAATAAACCTAGCAATGCACACCTAACACAATGTGCAAAGTTCACACGGGCTCAATACAAATGTTCACGACGCGTGCAGCCTGTTGGAAGCACGTGCTATGGTTCTCTATAATACGAGTGCTATTATCAGCGTCCTTATGTCAGTGACTTGTTCAGACTTTCAGAACTTTGATGTTAGAAAAGTAGCAACATAAAAAAGCATAAGTAAGAAAGCGTAATTAAATTTGCAAAATTAGTTTAACAGCGAAAAAGAAAAGATCATAAGTGAGGCAATTACTATTAAGCACTGAATGTACAAAAAGCCTAGGAATGCACTCCTAACAGAGTGCAAATTTCACACTGGCTCAAGAATGTTCACAGCACGTGCTACCTGATGGATGCACGTGTCTATGGTTCTATCTATATTATGAGTACTATTTTCAGCGTCCTTACGTCAGTGACTTGTTCTGACTTTCAGAACCTTGATTTTAGAAAAATACCAACAGTAACGACAAGAATAAAACAATGAGGAGAGGAAAAGAAAAATAAAAAAGCGCAGGTAAAAAGAGCATAATTAAATTTGCAAAATTGCTATAGCAACAGAAAGGAAAAGAAAACAAATGTCTCATGCAATACATTTCATGCTAAATGTGTTTTGGACCAAAAAGGCTAATGCAAAAGTCAAATTCAAAATTCAATTATAATACAAAAAGGGAAAACTGACAAACAGAAAACCTAAGGCTTCTTCAATGCATTCCCATCAGAACGGGCGGCCTATCGGGTGCACCTGCTATAATTCTAATTTCTAATACAAATATATATCAGGTGTTTGCGATGTTATAAGGTGTAATAATTACTAGAGCATTATGCAGCATGGTCTGGTCTCTATATTCTTCGTCTCTATTTTTGTACTAACAAGGCACACTTACTACCTGTAGCTTGCTTTGGAGGCATAATACTGATTCAGTAAAGAACATAGCCAACTGAACCAAGATTTACAGATTTTTAGCATTTTTATACAAAGATCCATCAATTGTTTTTTAAAGACACGACAAGATGGTGAGATAAAGGTAATTAAAAGGTGGCATGAAAAACAACATAAGCACTTCATAAGGTACCGACCTTTAGCGACCCATCCAATTAAGGTGAGCAAAGTCATTTGTATAATCTTGATCGTAACGTTGTACAGTTATGTTTTAAAATCAAAACACCAGATTATCGTGCCGTAAACATGAAAAAATAATTGCTCTTTTTAATATACTTTAATCAAGTTCTTTGCTTTTGATGTCGGGACAAAGAGGATCAAATAAAAATGGATTAATTAAATGAAGTCGTTATACCTAATTACCGTAAAAGTATTTTACTATAAATTATATTTTTGTTTTTATTGAATTATGTTATCATTCTTACTTATTTACTTATGAAATAAAACTTATGAGAACACTTAATAATGGATTAATTAAATGTAGTCGTTAAACCTAATATACCTAAAAGTAGTGTAATATAAAGGATGCGTATCGGTGCCTATATTTTCGCACAACCACACTTGTTTCATTTTATTTTAATTTTATTCATTCATTCTAAATCCATTTACTATATTATATAACAAATATTAAATTATCAAAGTTATGAATTATAAATACACAACCAATGATGCACTGTGGCATATACAATATAATTGAATTTGGTTTCGGTGTTTCTGTGCGTTTCGGTGTTTCTATGCACCGGACTTAGAGAAATGTTTCAAATACTTTCAGGGCAAATGGCGAATCTGCTCGACTTAGACATTTCCTAACGACCGGGTCTGCCTAGACACAGTAATGTACAGTAGTGGAGATGAAGTACAGTAATGTAAAAGAAATTAAAGTAATGGAGCAAGAAATTAAATATTTTTGCACATGCAGTTTTGATTATGGATTTTTGTTGAATAATAAAATTATTGTTATGTGTATTTAATCTATATTGTGTGTTTAAATATTGCCCAGAAGGTAAGTTGTACTTTAAATTCTGGTCACTAGTAAACAGAATGTGTACTGGAATTTGAGTTCAAGGTCAGTCATGTTGACAGTTAGACTGGGTTTTTCCCATTTTATTGCTTCACATCCCGTTGATATAGGTCAAGAGACAATGTGTATATATAGGGATTTGATAAACAAATAATTCATTCCTGTTTTAGATCAGTCTGTGTGACTCCATTTGTGATCCGATTTTACATTGTGCCGTTGAAATCAGATATAATTCGAGAGGAATTATTTATTTAATATATATATTCATTGGAATTACTAAAGTGCTCATTGACTTTTGAATTAATCCATTACTTTGGACTTTTGTGAACTAATTCAAAGACATTCTGGACTGTATCATTGTGCCATATCAGGACATTCAAGACTATTGGAACTCATTCGGAACATTCTATATTTTTGGACTTGTGATTAGGACATTTAGGATTATTTAGAATTTGATTCATAATATTGTAAGCATGTTTTGAATTTCACTTTTTGTTATAGGCACATAAATTGCTTGTTGATGTTACTTACATTGTTGGTTTCACTTTCTTTCTGTTACATATTTTTTAAGACCTAGAGTTGTAACAATATAAATTTGTGTACAGTTTGTGGTTGTTGTTCATCCATAGACATTATTATGATATATGATGGCGCTGTTGCGGTACAGTAATATAACACCACTTGAATATACAGTAAGGTGGACTATACCATGTTAGCAAATAAAAATTCATTAATTTATTTATTTCATTATTTATTTCTCCAGTTAAGAGTCATTTTATTTTAATTTTAAGTTATGATTCAAAATAGTTATTTTCGGTAATGTGAGGAAATACAGTAATGTAAAAGAAATTACAGTGATGGACCACTGAATATTAGAATTTTATTGTATGGACTTAAATATGAAAATAAAAAAAAAACAACTTGGGTTGTTATATTGTTTTATTAATGTCGTTGTTGTTTATTTGAATGTTGATATTCTCTGTAACGGAGAATACATGATACTGTAGAATAGATTATGCTTTATAACTCTTCCTTCAGAGGACTAGCTTTAAAATGATTGATGATGATGATGATGATGATGATGATGATGATGATGATGATGATGATTCTTAATGAGGATAGGTGAGAATAAGTGGCGAAAGCATCAGCTACACATCAAACTTTTATTAACTCCATCCTTTTTTATATTATTTTTAATATTATCATTATTATTATTTACTTTCATTATACATCTACCCGTATTGTCAAAATGTCACACATCAAACTGGGTATAAGTCATGGGGAGGTAATACATATTATTTGTAAGGCAAACCATTTCACCAGTCTGGTGTGCCTAAACACAGTAAAGTACAGTAATTTACTGTAATGAGATGAAAATACAGTAATCCAAAAGAAACTAAAATAATGGAGCAAGAAATTAATCATTTTGTTGTTGTAGATCATCCATTGACATTAATATGATATATGATGGCACTGTTGAGGTACATTGATGAAACACCACTTGAATATGCAGTAATGTAGACTATACAATGCTAGCAAATACAAATTTATATTTTGGAGGATACTGCAGAACACACGCTTTATTTGAATTTCCCACCATAAATGCCTGTCAATAAGCACACCTAAAAGTTTGTGATTTTCTATATTATTTAATGTATTTCCCTCAACAAATATATTGATATCCTGTAATCCTTCCTGTTAGGTAAGAATCAAACCAAGCAAGCGAATTATCAAAGATTTTGTACTCCTTAAATTTTTCATCAATATTTCATGATCTACTAAATCAAACGCTTTTTTAAAATCTAAAAAAATTGCTCCGATTATTTTTACGTCATCTATAGCTCCTAGCCATGTATCAACCAACTCTGTGATGGCAGCTTGGCATGAATACTTTTCTCTGAAACCTGATTGTTGTTATGAAGAAGATTATATTTCTTTAAAATCGTTTAAACACTGACTGGTCCGATTTCTTTTATCTTTCCTTTTCACATTTGATAAGAATATTAAGGAAGTAAGTACCGTTGAAGGAAACATGTCTGTTTTCTATTCTTATTTTTAAATGCTAATCTTCATTTGTCATAATATTTTGTTTATTATAAATGACAATAATTGATAAATTTAATAAGAAAATTTGAATTATATGCGTATAATTTATAATTATGTTACACAGACAAATAAACGGATGCTTGCCTTGTTAAAATGAAGGTCGTACTGACATCTAAAATAAATAGCAGGGAGGATAAATAAATCATAATAATGATAATGTATATAAAGAAAAAAATAAAAAATAGAAACTTAACAATATATAAGCCAGGAAAAAAATAAAAAAATAAAAAGACTGCAAAGAAAGAAGACATACCTCACACAAAAGACATTCCAACTCAATCTCCCTAAACACAATAATGTACAGTAATGGAGATGAAAATACAGTAATGTAAAAGAAAGTAAAGAAGGTAAAGTAATGGAGTAAATAAAAAATACATTTTTGTACAGTTTGTTGTTGAAATTTTTTTTTTCATTTACATTAATATTAACATTTTATTTTTATTTATAATTTTGTGATCCATTACTTTACTTTCTTTAACATTACTGTATATCATGTCCATTACTATACATTACAGTGTTTATGTAGACCAGTTTTGAAATATATGAAAAATTTCGAAGTCCAACAATTTCACCATCATTGAGAAAAATTTCTAACACTTTAACCAGTTATCATTGAAGTACGTGAAAAATTTAAGTAAAACACTATCACCAGTTATCATTTACTGTAAACAAAGTTCCAAAACAGCCACTGGCCACGCATCATAATGGTGTTCAGCTCACGCCACAATGAGGCTGGCTGTGTGTGGAGGAGGACCCCCAGGGAAGATTGTCTGTAAAATATTGTATATGTTTGCATTTGTTTGTATTTTTTCTATAATAATGTGTGTGTGTGTGTGTGTGTGTGTGTGTGTGTGTGTGTGTGTGTGTGTAAGAGAAATAAACCTTGGCAATGCAAATAAAGTGGGGTGCATGCTATCACTTGATCAATGATCGCGGTAACAGGATCTCACATGCAATGCAAATGACATGCAGGTAGAAAAAGAACTATATAAATTACATAATGTTAATGGAGACAGAGATTAGGGTCCCAAATGTCGAAGATGGCGAGCGAGAAACATTCAGTTTAGGGCCCAAGGTGATTTAATATAGCTTAAATCAATTATCAATTATCGCGGCAAGAGAGCCACACATGTGATGCAAATGACTCGCAGGTAGGAAAAAACTGTTTAAATTACATAATGTTAATGGAGACGGAGACTAGGAGACATATAGGATACAATGACGACCAATGCAGTGGTGGAATCATTTATGGCTCAAGTGAAAGTTATCGCAACATGATTGCGGCAACAGAACCCTACATGCTATGCAAATGACACGCAGGTAGGACAACACATATAAAAAAAGACTTTACAAGCTGCATAAATTTACTAGAGATGGAGACTAGAGCCTTAACTGTCGGAGTCAGAGACGGACACGGAGACTGGTTTAGGGCGCAAGCTGAAAAATCGCACACAGCGAGAACCTCGCAATTAATACGACTGTACATGCTCCACAATTTATTGCAGTGGATAGTAACCGTAGTAGTAAACCTCAACCTGTTCTCCGGTCTGTACATTAGGTTTATAACTGACAACTATTTATATGCAAGCCTTTGACAGATCTGTATAACTTTGAAAAATTAGTATATATCCAGTTTTCCACGTTCACAATTAACTCAGCATACACATTTAATTGCAATTGAAAGAAAAGAAGAATTCAACTGTACTAGAAACTGCTGAGACATTCGTGTGGCATAAATGACTATGCAAATTTGCCCAAAGAACAGATGCATAAACCTTTGAAGGGTTTACTAACAAATTAATATATTATTTTTTCACCCTTCAATGGGTCGATATATATTGTAAGTTTGAATCAAAGGAGACGAGGACATATTTTGTGCTATTTCACTTACAAAAGGTGTACAATATATATATATATATATATATATATATATATATATATATATATATATATATATATATATATATACATTCAATTAGTACATTATCCTTCACATATAATAATCAATTTTTTTTCCGATCTCCTAGGAGGCCGTGGTTTATTCAGAAATGTATTTCCCTTAACATGTGAAAATAATTCAAATTTTTGCTATAGTTCACGAAACAGGATCCATTACTGTAATTACCCACGAAATAGGATCAATTACCGTAACCGTACAAATATCCTTACAAAACGCTGGTCTCCCAGGAATCCTTTCATACGCTTAATTGACAAATTATACAGGTTTATGGACTGGATACCATTGAATTCAATCTTCTTTGCTCCACTATTAACATTTTTCATATGACCGTAACATTGACACGTAAGAAAGGCCTTTGTTGAATATATCTGACAATTTAGGTAAAACAACCTTATGATCGTTGAGATATTGTTTCATATTGGAACATATATGAATATGACCACATCACTGATCACCACTTATTTCGTACGAAAAGTTATATTTTTAAGAAAATGTACCCCACTATATATGTTGTGTGGAAAAACCGGTAGGTTTCCTGCGATTAGTTTTATCAAAATGAAAGCTGTTATAATTTGGGCTTGACTTGTTACTGGAAAAATTATTGAAATTTCAAAAATATTATATAATTTTACGTTGCTGGTATATGTAATGTTAAATGGCTTTCCTTTATCAGACAAATTTTGTGCGATTTAGGACAGAATAATTTATGGTTATCTCAGTCATTCCCCTCTGTCGATTGGCTATAAGATAAATATGTACACACTTGGCATTCTAAGGTTTATAATTCCTCTAAAAGTGTAATTTTTGTATCGGATATTTAACAACGTTTAATTGTGAACCTTTTTTTAAACATATGCCACAAAGGTAAAAACTAATTTTAACAAAATGTCGTATAATAAATCATAGGTTTCACGTTGAAACCGGAAGGTGGCTAAATTTGGATATATCTGAAAGAAAATATGAATTGTGTGTCTCACAAGATATAAGTGGTGAATTTTAGTATCCTTTTTAACATCAATATGTTGCTAAAATAGGGAAATAATATATAAGTAAGAAGTATCTAAAAGATGTAAATACATACAATTTAGTGAGTTGCTCAATAACACAAATGTTAACGTACAGATTGGATTAAGTAAATTTATGGAACTGATTTTTAAATCATTCTGCTCCCATGTAAACTCAGAATAGTTATGTCCATTGCCGTTTCAATAGTAAACTTGCTTGTATTGTTTCTCAACATGTATCTGTTGTGTAAGACGAAGATTGTTGAATTTTCAGAATGATTTTTTTTCTTCTGAAAGTTCGCAACTTTACATGCATTAAAACTATAAGAAATTATTGGTTATGTTTGCTGATTCAAAGTCAGTATTTTAAATATCTAAGAGTTTTCTCTTAAATAAGAAAATTACATCATCTTTCTTACTTGTAATACCCCCTCAAAGCTTTGTACTTCACGTATCAATGAATTTTCCCCATTCATCGATGAACATCAATTAATTAGTAGTATCAGAAAGCTGTAAGCTTCTCTCTGGAACTAGGAATATTAGGCAATATCAATATATTAATAATAAAGTTTGTCATGGTTATTATGAGGACGCAATACCGTGATCATTATAGTTCGCCCCACCCCCCGTTTGTGAACGCCTGAAATTTGCTTGCAAGCACAGAATTTCTATCATGTGTGGAGGTATGTGGTTACCATACTGATGGAAATTATTTAGATTAGCAGACCTATGTAGTCTATTTGACAAGGTGGTGATAACAGAACCTAAAGCTGCCTGTTGAGTCCGCTGAACTACCTTTGTCATAGGACTGTAGTATAGATGAGAAATAAGCAATAAATTCGCACACGAATCTTAAGGCTAAATGAAGTTGTCTCTTTGTGTAACCAACGAGTACTTCAATAAAGGATTATAATGACATGCAAAATGGTATGAACAACAGTGGAGAATTTTACACTAGTAATTATTTCAATTGAAATCTATGAAATGAGTTGAATGATTCAAGACTCACAAAAGATTGAAACCATTCAACGTATTTCATACATTTAATTTTAAATAATCTCAAATGTAAGATTATGTTATACGTATCACTTGACAAAAAATACCAATGTTACTCAATAAAAACCTCAACAAAAAAAAAAAACAAAAAACAAAATAGTATAGAGAACTGGCTTGAAATTACATTCGTGTGCCTTGGTCATTACGTCCTTGTTATATATTGGGTGTTATTAAACGTGTGTCATTGGGTGTTATTATACGTGTCATTGGGTGTTATTAAACGTGTGTCATTATGCGTGTCATTGGGTGTTATTAAACGTGCGTCATTGGGTGTTATTATACGTGTCATTGGGTGTTATTAAACGTGTGTCATTGGGTGTTATTAAACGACTGTAATATTGGAAAATATTATATGGGTTATTAAATCTAAATAGGAACCGCCGTGGCTCAATGATTAGCGTCTCAGACTCAGACCGAAAGGGTGCGGGTTCGAGTCCTACCACCGGATCAGCTCAGGTGGGCCACCGTGGTGTTCTTAGGCAAGGTACTTTACTCAACCTGCCTCTGCACTAAATAATGTACATTCGTTCCTGTGCCGTATAACAACAACCAAACCAATATAAATCTAAATAACACCGTAGCTATGCGACAAATTCATATATTTAAAGTAGATTACACACACCAACGAAACAGCGAAAGTATTTACATAGACGGCATAATTATTCCTTTCGATGCCCGAGGCTTTCTTTAATACGCCAAGATGTGACGTCCTGATGTCAAAATGACGAAACAGATCACAGGTTCAAGGTCACAGCATGACGTGACTCGCTCTTATTGTTTTACTAATTTCTAATCACAGTTTGATGTAAATACCATTATAGAGGAAGATGATACACCGTAGTGTTCCATCGTTGTTGACGATCACGGTAGAGAGTTTAATGCAGTTAACACTACTATTCATTACAAGAATTTCCCCTGGCATCATTATAACAGTTGTTTATATATAAATAACATATCTTGAAAATAAGATGCAACAACATTTTTATCACTTTCTATTTGATTGAAAGAATTGATTGTTTCTATCTCCATCTGTAGAGAGACAAAGAGATAGAGACTCATTTAGTCTGCCTGTGTTTGAAGTGTCCTGTTCGACTTTGCATGCATGACAATATAAGGTTCGTTAAATAATAATAATAATAATAATAATAATAATAATAATAATATAATAATAATACAAGCAATCAGCTTATCAACGGAAATATTTCAACTTTGCACACACACCCGCCACCACCCAGCACCCCTTACAGAGGTGGATCAAAACATTTACACTTCCTACTTTCAAAAATTAGTGTTTCTTCAACTGTGATATCAATATTTGACAAATGTGGCTATCCATCAAAGAATGTATTATTTCAAAATATCATAACAGTTCCGAAATTTTATCTCATCATAAAGCAAACGTTGTCAGGTATATACAGTATTTATATGCAATCTACCCCAATGGATGAATCGAGTCTTAGGTTTGTATGGTCAGCCTCTTAACTTTCTGGTTACTGACTAAATATGAATGTTGCAAAATTTGATGCAGATAATAGATCTCAGTCAACAGCCAGCGCCTCGATATTTATAATAATGTTTGTTATTTTTGTTAATATTATTTTTGGTCCGCAGTAACTTCCTGTTCCCTTTACCACTACAGAAGTCCACTTCAAAATACTCCATAGTTGTCCATAATAATGTGACTTCATACATTTTTGTGTGTATCAGATTCCGTGCTTTTGTACAAAATTACTCTTTCATCAGCGTATTAATTCGTGCATCTGCCTCTGATTGTGATGGAGTACTGTTATCTTCATACCAAGATAATTGTTCGTTTGGTCTTTATGTTCGCAGCTTGTAGCAACTGTGGAATCCACGAAAACTGGTACGACATGAATAATAGTCAATTCAGTAAAAGTTTTTCCAGCAGGTTTTAAGGGAAAACTCTTAGCACTTGCTCAAGGCTTTATAGTTGTACTGAAAAAAATAACTTACATACCCGTGATTCATTAACTAATATTGAGAGAGAGAGAGAGACAGACAGACAGAGAGAGATAGGGAGAGAGATAGATAGATTGAGAAATTTCTATGTTATGACGAATTCGGGGAATGCGTAAAAATCTTTTAAGATGAATAAAAATGACACTTCATAATTTACATCCATACATTTATGATGGCCTCAAAGGCCCCTCAATTTTAGGTAAAATCAGGGCCGCACCCAGACATTACCGAAGTGAAAAGATGTCATTTGAAACAACAAATTACGCCCTGTACAAGATGTAAACAACACAAGGCAACTTTGAAAGATAAGATTTTGTGTCTTTCTTTATTGATTTATCAAAACTCTTTGACAATCAGAATATAATTACCGATTACATAGATCGCCTCAACGAAGCTTTTTGTAATCTCCAACTGCCATGCAGAAAATAAGTTAATGCTGAAGTGATCATGGCCTACAAATTGTTGGCCATTGTGACAGGGCATAAAATACACAAAACAATCAAGAACGCACCTTTCTGTGATATCAAAACAGGGGAACCATAATGAGTTCATAATAACCAAAGAATATTTTTTTCTTTTTTTTTCTTCTTCTTTTTAAATCATTGTTAATCAAATCAGCTTCAGAAACTATTATTACTGTCCACCCTTGATGCCAGATTTTACTTGGTGGAAGCAATACACATTTTACCTACTGAGAGCAACCTATCGCAGTATAAATGTCTAGTCATAAATATGGAAAGTTTACCACTGAATAAGCATATTTATTCCTACTTTCAAATGCACTGTCATAAAGGTATTTCTGTGAAGGCTGGTATGCATGTAGCATGCAGAAGGCTATGTCGTCATGAGCTAAAACACAAATAATTATGTTAGTAAATCATAAGATGTAGGTCGCTATGACCTTAGGTTGTAAGGTGTAGTGCTAACAGAGATGCATCCAGTTGAAAATTAAGGATTGTTAAGTTATACAAATTAATTCAAAATTAGAGAGCATATGTGCTCTAGCTTATGCTGATAATATTGCTGACACTATTATATCCTCTAAAAATCAAAGTCCTAAAAACTTTTGCTATCATTATGGTATGAAAGTAATTCGGTGTAAAATAAAAACAAATTTTTTTAAAAGAAGTGGGAATTTAAAAATGAAATTTTGAATTTAAAAGAAGGGCTTTATTAACTTTTTTTTTTTTCATAAATATATAGGGATTATATATTTCTCCACTCTGAAATGATCCAAAACCCATGTTGTGTTACCTAGTAAAGGAAACACAACTGTGGGGCTGTTGAAGTTTTTTGCAGGAAAATGTTACTGTACAAATGTAAAAATATTGCTTTTCTTTTTTAACCATATGACAACATATAGTCAATATTGTGCTGAAATGCCATTAAATCTTAATATATAATACACACATTGACCAAACGGTTTTACCAACATCAATTAAAAATTTCCGCGAAGTTAACAAATAGTTCAGGCAAGTTTTTAAATGAGGCAACAAATACTTATGTTTTTCATATGGGATTATATGAAACATACTCAGCAAACAATACATTCGTCGTTTGATGTATCTAAATCGTACATCGGTATTTTTTCTACGCCGTTTGAAACGTGAACTTCTCTTCTTGATTCAAATAAAAAACATTAAAATACATGGTTAAACAAAAAAAAAGAATGAAATGATCAATGACCTTTCTGCACGATTATAAATGGTGATTCTTTTATTTCTTAATCTCCCATTTTATTATTCGGTGCCTAAGTAAGAATTTACTCAAAGTTAATCACCATTTATAACATATGCTTAGCAAAACAATACTTTGGTCATTGGACATGTCTAAATCATACCTTGATATATTTTTGAAGTTGTTTTAAATGGGAACCTCTCTTCAATTTTAACACATCAAAATAGAAGGATAAAAAATAACACAAAGATAAAAAATAAAAAAAACCACCTTAATTATATATGATTTTAATCTCTTATTCTTTTTTGTACCCCCCAAAAAATGGCAATATTTTCGATCTATTTTGCAAACATAAATCTTTTCAGTTGAACTTTCATGTACGAAAATATTAAGGTTTTGACGAAAAATATGAAGTGCTATGTACGAAAAAATATGATGCATTTAATTAATTATTATGTTTGAAGCTAGATGGTGTACGAAAAATTAAAGGGTACGAAAAAATACATGAAATACGGTAATCTTCATATACACAGACTTAATAATTTTAAAGTCCATTTTTGTTCCAAATATAAAATGAGATTATGCTGTAAACAATAAAATTCCTTTGAAAAGTTTTAAAAAAACATAATAACAACACCCTCTTTTTTAAAAAACATTTCTTAATACAAGAATATAAAATAAATATATTGTCTATTTGTGCTATAGCCCTTTCTGTATCTTGGTTTTCAAAGAACAATTCTTGATCATTTCCTCACTGTTATTTTATCATTTATAATCTTCGTGAAAACTTTTCCAAAACATTCAAAAGTGGAATTCCATGATAATTGTTTAGATCCTATTTACTCACATCCTACTCCCATCCTTCTGTAATGGACAAATAATTCTCTCACACCATTACTCGAGAAAATTACTTTCTTGAATTTTGTTGAACAGTAGTGACATTACATGAATAAATGCATGATTACTAAACTTGAAAAACTTAATTACAATAACATTTCCCCACATCTGGGAAACTTAATTTCAGTACCAACTGGCCCCAGTGCTTAATTACAATACCATCTCTCCCCAGCGCTTTATTGTTTTACACAGACTTGATAATTGTATGCATCTCTTCCAGAGTGATAGGTCGATCAAGATCTATATGATTTTGTTCCGAGATATCACAATTTACATCATGAGCTTCATGTGTAAAAAAATAATCTCTTCTTCTGACTCTGTATTCACTACTGCTATTCAATAATTTCTCAAAATATGCAGACATTCTTCTGGAGAAATATCAGTAAAACTTTGACATTCTCTTATATATTTATTAATATCGTTCCACAGGCTAACAGTATCTGTTCTTGATAACAATTTACCCTGTACTGTATCTTGTAAAAGTTTTCTTTTTTTTTATATGTATTTTGAAAGTATGATTTTAACACTGAATGAAAGCATAATATGATTTTGATTTTCCAACCCATTTCAGAACGTAAAACTTTTCTTGTTTTAAAACTTCCAGTTCAATATCCCACTCTGATGGCTTCCCTGGATAGTTTGATAAAGCAGTTCAATATCCCACCTTGCTAGTATCCCTGGATAGTTTGATAAAGCAGTTTAATATCCCAACTTTCTAGTTTCCCTGGATAGTTTGATAAAGCAGTTCAATATCCCACCTTGCTAGTATCCCTGGATAGTTTGATAAAGCAGTTCAATATCCCACCTTGCTAGTATCCCTGGATAGTTTGATAAAGCAGTTCAATATCCCACCTTGCTAGTTTCCCTGGATAGTTTGATAAAGCAGTTCAATATCCCACCTTGCTAGTATCCCTGGATAGTTAGATAAAGCAGTTTAATATCCCACCTTGCTAGTATCCCTGGATAGTTTGATAAAGCAGTTCAATATCCCACCTTGCTAGTATCCCTGAATAGTTTGAAAAAGCAGTTCAATATCCCACCTTGCTAGTATCCCTGGATAGTTTGATAAAGCAGTTTAATATCCCACCTTGCTAGTATCCCTGGATAGTTTGATAAAGCAGTTCAATATCCCACCTTGCTAGTATCCCTGGATAGTTTGATAAAGCAGTTCAATATCCCACCTTGCTAGTATCCCTGGATAGTTTGAAAAAGCAGTTCAATATCCCACCTTGCTAGTATCCCTGGATAGTTAGATAAAGCAGTTTAATATCCCACCTTGCTAGTATCCCTGGATAGTTTGATAAAGAACATTTTAATTTTCAGCATTAGTTTTTCCCATGTTTGACATTATATTTGCAAGAAAACTTAATCACTCTTTATACTAGCAATCAGAAGATTTTGAAACTGATCAATAAATTATGTTTTCTGTAAAAAAAAAGTTCATATTTACTATGAAATCATCTGCATGCCATGATATCCATTACATAATGATCATGCACAAGTTGTCATGATAGTATTATGTGGTATAGGGGAGGTAACTCAAAAAACAAATCAGATTGGAAAATGATCTGACATACATCTTTATCTAAAAGTGTAAAATAGAGAATCTTATGAAATAAATATGATGCTAACATGAAATCTACAACACTTTTATCACCTTTACTGTCAAGTATGTCCGTGTTCCATATTTCATCCTACTAAATCTTCCATTCAAAACATGAAGGATTTCCCAAAACGATTGATGAGTGTATTGAGGTACTCTACATTTTTCAGAAACATCAGTATATACATATTCCTGTGCAGATAAGTAAAGCAATGTATCACAATCATTGGAAATTGTATCATTTAGAAGACTTATTCTATTTCATCCGCCCACAATAAAAAAACATGCTCAAACTTCCCCAAAATTTGTATCAGTCTTTGTTCAAATAACAATATATGATCATTTCTACTACAGTTGATTCCTCTGTAGATATGCAAGGTAAACTAAAATTAATATCCTTGTCTATCAAACAGTAAAAAACATTACATGATTTAAAGTAGGAAACATGTACTCAGTACAATGACACAATTTTTTTCTAATATATATCCATATTTCCACCAGAAATCCTTTCCGTTTAATGTTTTGTTCTACAAACAGATTCATACATACATTTTAGACCTAGCAAATCTTTGAATTTATCATTAGCATTAGTCCATGTTTCTGTAAGAACAACAATTTCATGTTCTTTTAAAAAGTGTACAGATTAATGATATATCCAGAGATTTATTTTTAAAAAGTGTACAGATTAATGATATATCCAGAGATTTATTTTTAAGACCATTTACATTCCAAGAAAAAAGATTAACTTTCATTAGTATCAAGAATATTAACATCATCATCATTATCAAGGCCTTGGCTGAGTCTGTAATCAGCTTCAACATCCAGTGCTGGGAAACAGTTTTCTTCATCAGCCAGTGCATCAGCTGTCTGGGCACCAGTTACAGTCGTCTCCATTGTGTCGTCATTTCCAGAGTAGCATCTGTCACAATGTTGGGATCTCTGTGCCACATCTGTATGTTTCAGTTTGTCTGTTTCATCTAAGACAAAACTACCATCATTTATAATGAGTTTATTATTAGAAAGTCACTAGGATTAGATGCATCTGTCATCCATTCTTTCAACTTGCTCTCTGACATTATGAGTATGTTCTCTTCAATGACAAAGCAGTACTTTTTGCTTGTTGTACAAACTGAACTTGGCAATATTAGGTCCAAGGCGAGTAGAGAAGTTGGTGTTATTGGTGTTTTGCAGTTGGTGTTTTTTTTTATGGGAATATCACTATCAAATTTCAATATCTCTCTAACAATACTTCTCATCTTGTTTCTACAACTGTACCATGCTCCATTGCTTTGACCCGCTATCACAAAAAATATTGAACTATTCCTTTCAGAATGTGGTTCCAATGTATCTACAGCAGCCTCAAGCAGGTCTAGTTTCTTTTTTCATTTATTTGTTTCTCAGCCCTTTTACGAGGCCCCAAGTTGAACCAATGGTCACCAATAACATGCCCCTTTAGGAGGCCCCAAGTTGAACCAATGGTCACCAATAACATGCCCCTTTAGGAGGCCCCAAGTTGAACCAGTGGTCACCAATAACATGCCCCTTTAGGAGGCCCCAAGTTGAACCAATGGTCACCAATAACATGCCCCTTTAGGAGGCCCCAAGTTGAACCAATGGTCACCAATAACATGCCCCAAGGAGGCCCCAAGTTGAACCAATGGTCACCAATAACATGCCCCTTTAGGAGGCCCCAAGTTGAACCAGTGGGTCACCAATAACATGCCCCTTTAGGAGGCCCCAAGTTGAACCAATGGTCACCAATAACATGCCCCTTTAGGAGGCCCCAAGTTGAACCAATGGTCACCAATAACATGCCCCTTTAGGAGGCCCCAAGTTGAACCAATGGTCACCAATAACATGCCCCTTTAGGAGGCCCCAAGTTGAACCAATGGTCACCAATAACATGCTTAGAGCTAGTAACAGTCTTAAAGATAGTCAATATGAACTACTACCTATCTCCTAAGTCTCTATTTAGAATCTCCTCATGTCTGGTTGTTGTACTGTCCATACTTATGCCCTTGATTACTCCAAATGAAATCACATTTTAAAGAATTCTCACAAAAAGAACTGTGAGACAAAAAGGTACAAGCACCTGTAAAACATAACCAATGTTGACAACTACTCTGTCTTCTACAGCATCATCAGGATTTATCCAGGGTGTGTTTACAGTCCAACCTAAAATATAAACAAATGAGAATGGTACATTATACATTATATCATCCATCAAACAAGGAAATGTTGTTTTCATCATCATGTAATCTTGAATCTGTTGACCATTTGAACCCAATTTCAATTGGTGGCATTATGATCAAAAGCACTATAATATAACATTCCATAATATTTCTCCAATGTAATTACTGGCATTCAACCAATCAAAACATATGACTCCTTCAACTAGGTGATTAACTCTATTTTAATCCGTTTAGACTGAATACAAGCCAGCCTTTGTTTTGTCTGAGAACAAAATATTTATTGCTAAAAGCATGTTGAAATTTAGTAATAACATTTCTTAAGATAAACATTTAGAAATTCTAAAACAATGAAATTTGAGAATTTTAAAGCAAATTAATGAGTAAAGCCTGAATAAACGAAATGTTTTCACCTACCAGAAATGGGGGTCTAGCCTGGCATAGCCAGTATGTTAAAATTATGGATAGAAAGGCAGGTGAACAAAAAAATCCGTGAACAATTTACACTCTATCATATGTCAAGGTATAACACTGCATGAAAATCTATAATGATAAAGCAAACTATATCTAACCAATCAGGAGTTGAGGAACATGCACAGAAAAAAACTTACATGGTCTATATGAGATCTTATGAGAAAACAATACTCCAAAACAAACCTGAGCATGTTTTAGTACAAACCATCAGGGATGAAAAGTTGACTTCTATTCATTAGAAACCTTTGGTGTTAAGTAGCTGGGAGTGACCTGACATAACTGCAAACATTTGTGCATGAAAGCTGATATGGTCTACTGTATAAAATGATAAACAATGGTGCTTAACTGAATGACATGGCAGTAGTGTCAAGTAGCTAATGAATTCATGTCAAGTAGCTAATGAATTCAGGTATGATACAATAAAAAAATTCTGATTACTAAAATTTATCTGGAGCTAAACTGCCTGCTTATGGAGTCTGGCCTTTAGCTGCAACATGCAACATTACAGGTATGAATGTGGTATGCAATACATATTATAGTGAAGCTGTGACTCATAACTTGGTGATCACACACACACACACACCTTAAGAAATATTAAAATATTGTGGTTAGCATGCCAGACTCGCAATTCATGAAATGCAAGTTCAAATCCTGTTCAGACCAGACTAGGCTGGCTACAGTGGTATGTCCCTGAGAAAGACACTTTGTTCCTATTGCTTCAGCACTAAATAACCTTCCATGTGCTGAAGTGTCCTTAAATACCAATCAAGAAATCAACCAATCATGTAGCTTGCCTGTACACCAATGCCAATCAGTAACATTTGACAATGACCAAATTGTTCCAATTTCTAAAGAAATCTTTGCCTGCTTGGCAATTACTTTTTAATCTTTCTCATATTAAAGGTTTTACATCATAAAACCCTGCTGACATGTAGCTTGCCTTTCTGGGGCACAATTAACAAGGGACAATGAAGCACAAAATATTGGTCAGTAACTTACTTTTGCGAGGCTGATGTCACAGTACAGAGTATCAACAAACACAAAAAACATAACCCTACAAGACTGCTTGTGAAAGTGACATACAAAAGTAGCTCAAAGTCAATGAAGCATGAAATGTAGGTTACAATCACCTACTTTCTACGTGATAGCATAGTGATTAACATAATGGATATGTAGACAAAACCACATTACTCAAAGCTGTATGACATACTGACCAAATGCTCAAGGTAAAAGCACAAAATGTAGGTCATGGTCACTTACTTTTGGCAGGACAGTATAGGTCAATCCAAGTTGGATCTAGACAGAAAACTAAAGGGCCCTATAAATGAAAGTGATTGAAAAATTAACCTAAAGTAATGTAAAACTTAACTGAGGTATGACAGAGATGAACAGCATGATGGATAACAAGCAGGCAGATGTAGTTATCATTGTATGCCCCATTCACTTTTATTGTGGATCATACAAAAATGGTTTGTGTTCTCTGAAAGCAAATCAAAAAGTTTGCCTTGTAAAACTTTGACCTGCTAGAGTGAACATAAAATGAGGTCCAAGTGGGCCTGAGAACACCCAGCTGACATATGTCTAATTGCCAAATGCAAGAAAAGTTGGCCAAGAAATCTGCTTTCTGTAGAAATTGCTTCCAGTGCTGTTGACTGCATATTTGATGAAAAGAGCTATTTAAAGATTTCTCTATTTTTGGTATCTTCATTCATATCTGATGGCAATTCAGAACCAGTTGTCCAATACTGAACGATCTCAATGTCAGGATGCTTTCTATCAAAATTTTTCAAATCTATTGTCATGTATAATGAGTACATGTTAGCAAAACCACACAGTTTATTTGCGATACCATTTTCTTTAATGGCATCAGTTATATTACTCATCCATATGCTACATAGGAGAGGGTGAAGGGATGGTGTTTCTTTTTCTCAAGAACATTTCTGGTTTGGCTGGGCTAAGCCTGATTCAAAGCATTTTGACTAGTATTCTTGGTTACTTTTTGTTGGGAAATGACAGTAAAGTGACTTAAGGACGCAATATGGCAGGCAACCTGGCCTGCTTTGGGAATCAAATTCAATTACTCCTGAATAGAGTCAAGGATGCCAACCACAGAGCTACCACAACCTTTTTATCTAACTAGTTTTAACAGGCACTACTGAGTTATAACATTAACTACTTAGTGTGTCTTGTTAATTTTCAATTATATTTTATTCTAGCTAAATGCAGGCATACAAGAAAAACAGAAAAATTATAGATGTAGATTTTCTAAAATTTTAGTGTTATTAATATGTTATCTTTTTGATTACCGGTATACATGCTAAATTTGTGCTGGTAATTTTATTTTCTGCATACTGTTGATCGACAAAGCCTCTGTTAAAATTTCTCTAACAAAAAGCTGTACCATATAGCTGTCTTAATAAGGGAAATAACTCTTGTGAATAAAATTCTTGTTATGAAAATGGAAAACTCGACTAATTAATTTAGCAAGAAAGCTATTCAAAACAGGGAGTTCTTACATTCACTGGATTAAAAAGCAAGTAATATTTTCAATATGTATATAACCATTAAAAAAACTGATTGTCTCTAAGGCTTAAAATATTGTGTGAGAGATTCACTCTTCTGTTAGAAAATGTCAGGGGACTCCCACCAGTAAGTTGAGAGTAATAGACTCCTGGTCTATAAATTATGTGCAGAGTCCTATTTGATGGCATCATTTGTACAAGTTTGTAAAGCCTTCATGTCAGAATGTTTTCTATGAAATCGATTCAAATTCTGCTAAGCAGTTTCTGAGAATAAGTTATTTAAATGTTTTATTTGTAGTAATGGTCGCTATATTTGAATTTTGCTTAGCAATTTTTAGCTCTACTGGTCATAGACCAAAAGAGCATGTGAAATGGTCTGCTGACCATAGTCTGTCATCTGTCCTCCCCCCGTTAGCACAATTTTGTTATCACTACTCTTCCTAAACTACTTGGACAATTGCCATTACACACACTTTCATCCCAATGTCTAGTTGGTCTTAAATAAAAATGGTGCCAATCTAATATCCAATATGGCCACAACAGTTGTCATCTTGAAAATCTTGATATCATTACTCCTTCTCAATGGATGGTCATATCAACACGAGGTTTTCATCAAAGATTTCTTATGATGTCTAGTTGATAATAAATGAAAATGGTGCCAATCTGATGTCCAATATGGCCACCATCTTGAAAATCTTGTTATTGCTACTCCTCCTAAATGGAAAGTCACATCAACATGGGGTTTACACTAAATTTCTCATGGTGTCTAGTTGGTCCAAAACGACAAAGATGCTGATCTGATAACCAATGGTGGCCATCTTGAAAATCTTGTGATCACTACTCCTCATAAAGTTTTTTTTATACCAAAAGACTTCTTTTGATATCCACAATGGCATCCATCTTCAAAATTTTTTATCACTCAAGAATATCAAAGATGGTTTCAACACTCAGCAGTTGAAAAAAGAAATGGTCTTATCTTGGGTTCTTGGAAACTTGTTCGGTCAGTAGAGCATCAGTTCCTTCAATGAACTCTTGTTCAGAAAAAGTCATCTTTCTGGTTTTAGTAACTGTGGCCATATAGGATGGTAGATTGGTATTATTGGCAGAAATTTTAAAGCACTTCATACCAGAATGCATTTAGCCAATTTGGTTTCATTATACTCAAAGGATTTTGTAACGAAATTATTTAAAAGTTTTTCAAGTTTTAGTAATGATGGCCATTTGATGGAACATCAGCATCATTTGTTTGAAAGGCCTTTATTCTGGATAATTTTTGTCAAATTTGGACAAATTCTGTTAAGCAGCTTTCAAAAGTTGTTTTAAAGTTTCCTATTTTTAATATCGATGGCCACATTTGATGGCAGATTGGCATCATTTGTATAAAAAGGCATTATGCCATGATGCTTTCAGTGAAATTTGGTCAAATTCTGTTAAATGAGTTTAAGAAGTCATTTGAAGGTTTAACATACTTAGCAATGGCAATCATATCTGATTGTGGATTGGTACCATGTGTACAAAACTGAAAGGCCTTCATGCCACAATAATTCTATTAAGCGCTTTGAAGAAGTCACTTGAAGCTTTTTCTAACTTTAGTAAATGTGACAAACATTTAATATCAGTTTCATTTGTATAAAATTTAAAGGCCTTCATGCCAGGATGCTCTCTGCTAAGTTTAGTTGGATAATGACCCTGAAATTTTTAAGCAGTTTGTTGACAGATGACACAAAAAAGCACAGTGGACATAGGCCAGTGAGGCATAAGATCACTCAACTGGCTGACAATTGCCTCAAAACCAAATCCTATGATTGGGATCCTAGGTGCAATAATTTCACATGGGATACACCTATCTCAGTGATGCTGTAGATGACATGCACCTATGTCACATGAGTGCACTCACTGACACCGTAGATGATATCATTATGGTTATGATGTCATTAACATTTTGTGATATTTCTAATATTTTGAATACTGAAAGGACATTTTTTGTTTCCACATACTGGACTGAAATTCTTATCTACAACAAACTGTTTGGTGTGAACTAAATTTTATGTTCTGTTTAATGATGTCAAAACTTGAAGAAAATACTTGACCTTTTTATAACTACATCAATACTGAAGACTCGTCATCTTTTTCAACTACTGTGAAACACTTTTAATTAATGGGTTCCAGTTTTCATGAGAGAGATAACTCTAAATTCTTTAATTCACAACAAAATATCAAGCAAGCCAAGTCCCCACCACCAACTCCGTCATATGCAATGGAAAGGCATCACATGTTTCTTTGTTTAAATGCCATGGCTATCTATAGTGAGGAGAAAGTGAAATATACATTAGGATAAGCACATGAATAATGAAGAACACTGAAACTGATTGATTACAATTTAATTAGAATACAAAATTTCATGAACATGAAAACTCGTGTAAGATTGTAATTACTCTACCTGATGTATAGTAACAAATGCAGATTTACTCACTCTGTGTGCCCTTCTTTATTTCCCAAAGGACATATTATTCCCATTTATAAATACATATTTGCACATATCAACTAACTGCTAAAAAAAAAAATCAGCAGATTAGTCCCGCTTTATCAAAACCCATTTCAATCAGGTCTCAGAAGTGCTACTTTGTCATGTGTGCAGATAAGCAACTTTGCATGAATTAGCTTATGGGGAGATGTTTTCAGGTCAACCAAGACCTGATCTGAATGTACATCTCCACTGTCCTCCAGTTCATTTGACTGATCAATCACCTGTCTTGAATACCACACATGAAATCATATTTTGTAACAATTCCTTCAGCACCAGCCATCACAACATGGGCATAAATAACACCACCATTCACCCGAACTTTACGGATCCAATTTTGGACCAGAAGGTCAAGGTCATTCAGCAGCAAGGGATTCCCACGGGGTGATTTTGGCAGGCTTGTCAGGCTTACAGTCATTGGCTTTGTTCAGGTGCCTGATCCCTAATTGTTGAGAACTTTATGTTTTGATAGTGGTCTTTAAGAATACCTGAGAACCTACTTACTTAAGATTACAATAGTGGTATTAAATGTTTTAGCTCTGACGTGTGGAAAAAGAAGTTGTCATTTTCTTTGAGATCCCCGCATTTATGGTAGATGTTAGCAATTAATAACTTAATCAACTTAATTACTGCAGTACAGATTAAACCTGTTTGTTCGCAAATGCATGGAAATGATTGTCGGTATAATCTTTTACAGAGACATATGCATCGTTGTTTTTTTGTAGGTTTTTTGTAAATGAAAGATCAATGAAATTAGGTATCCACGAATATGTATTATTTACTCAAACCACGAAATTTGAAACCCACGAAAATAAAATGTTTCACAGAATTCTTTTCTGATTAGAAATAAGAAAAACAAAACTGTCATATGTGTTAGTGTGGGATGGGGAAATCCCATATTCAGCACAGCCTCATTCCTGCCCACGAATTCTGACCCTAAGTCGGGATTCCCTATCCCACACCATTGTATATGATGGATTCTATTAATTTCAACCCCGTGAGAAGCAAATGAAAATTTAAGTTTTGTGAAATTTCAAAATCATTTGTTTGAAGAAGTTTCTTAAGTTAAAGACATATCATTCTTATTTTAACTTCACTCGATATCAAACAGTGGAATAATTATTGATGTACCTTTTGCTTGATATCAAACAGTGGAATAATTATTGATGTACCTTTTGCTCAATATCAAACAGTGGAATAATTATTGATGTATCTTTTGCTTGATATCAAACAGTGGAATAATTATGGATGTACCTTTTGCTTGATATCAAACAGTGGAATAATTATTGATGTACCTTTTGCTCGATATCAAACAGTGGAATAATTATTGATGTACCTTTTGCTTGATATCAAACAGTGGAATAATTATTGATGTACCTTTTGCTTGATATCAAACAGTGGAATAATTATTGATGTACCTTTTGCTTGATATCAAACAGTGGAATAATTATTGATGTACCTTTTACTTGATATCAAACAGAGGAATAATTATTGATGTACCTTTTGCTTGATATCAAACAGAGGAATAATTATTGATGTACCTTTTGCTTACCAGAGTGTGGATAAATAGAGATTCACACATCTATAGAAAAAAAATAAACCTCATCTTACCTTAAGTTGAAAATTGTGCCCATCGCAGAGAGGATTCTCAGGAACTAATCTAATTCATCTCTATCCTCAATCCTTACAGATCCCACCCTTTTATTTCTTCCACAAGACTGAATGGTGCAACCAGGTAGGTAGAAACATTAAGCGTTACAGTCTCATGAAAATCAATTTTTTTTTAGTAAATTATGTTTCTCTGATAATACATACCTGATCACATTAACATTTTGGATTACTCTCTGCTACATCTGAATTCAGCCCTACCTGAAAGAAGAAAAAACATCTTTCTGTCTGTATAACATACAGCCAAAGGGAAGTAACTCTTACTGGTTCATACATCGATAATCATGTTGTTTGGCCACAAAAAGCGAGACCCTCACATGAAAACTATGCAACATGCCAGACCTGCCAACCCCAACAAGACCTTCTCAGTAAGGCAGTTGATTTTTTCCATAAGTTCCAGCAGTTTTCGGTAAGGTGTAACAAAATATAAAGTAATAATATTGTAAAGTTGGGAAATGTGTATTTAAAAAGTTCAAAAATGCGATTCAAGACTGATGCAGCGACAGTAAACATTATGTTCAACTAAAACATTTGTAAAGTACACTTAGACCTTAATTACCTCCAGTACAGTTTCACAAACTGCAGTTCCAAACTCTATGGAGCTCAATGGCTTCTTGCTATCTCTCAACTTGACATTAGTCCTTGGCCTTTTTTCCAATTTCACGTGGTGACAGCAATCATCTCATGCTCTCTCCAACCACGAGATATACTCAAATCAACACATGATATCCAATAAACATAATTGTTGCCCTTCCTGCTTTTTTCCCCCAAGAATCTGAATATTCCTTTTTATTCTTCTGTACTGACTATCAAAACTTTTTAAGAGGCTTAGTTTCCCTTGCACCTTGAACATATATCGCTTGTTGGATGCCATTTTTAGAAAATTCTACAAGCAATAACTTGATCATGCAGACGTTTTGCATGAAAAAATATGTGCAGTTTAAAGTGTTTGAGGTACTCATGTAAAGTTAGTCTGGTTCCCTGACCAACTCCACTGAATCTAATATGAAACCTGGATCCGAAACAAACATGGACAAGCCAGTATCTGGATTTTACCGCAACAATCATATTTCGTTATTTGAGCTTTTATTCTGTAAGACGGTATTTTAAGGGTCATTTCCATAAGACGTCCAAATCATAAGGGTTGGCAGGTCTGACATGCCGTCCACTCATATCATTCCTATACTCACTCACATGTACAAAAAACAGTAAACCTGTTGAGGGTAACATATCACAATTTATCACATAATTGGTACACTTTACATATAGTGTGTGCAGTTTAATATTTTTGATATGTTAACATGTTAACATATCACTTTATGTGAATCTGATTGGTCCAAATAAAGCCCATGAAATTCTTGTGTAGTATTCTCTTTACTGATTAGCTGCGACTATAGGAATTTTCCTTACCTCGCCTCCTGGAACTTTTTTTTGACTATTACTACCAACATTTAGGCGGTCATTCTTTGAATCGATTGCCCAAGGGCATTGAGGAAAAAAGGTTATGTCTGTCAGAATATGGCCAGTTAACCCCACAGGGGCTTGTTACAAATAAAATTAAGGGTATCAGTCAATGGATAGAGGGCTGAGGGGGGTATAAACCTGTAACAGGGACCCCACCCTATGACAAGCGTGGTTTAAATGTTAACCAGTAGGAGTAAATAAACTCACTTCTGTTTCGAGATGAATGTGGATAAATGCAGGTCTCCCAACTGACACAAAGTCTTCCAACCACTGCATTGTTCCAGATCAAATAATGCCAATATCCAGTCACAAATACATTAAATCTGGAATTATTTTACTCAGCCACATCTTTTGCCTAGATTTAGTACAATTTCTGCATCCAGTAATTATTCCTTCACATGAATATCCAACAACTGGAATGCTACTTTTTCTGCTGTATACAATATACTGCATCCATAGCAGTGGAACTGACACGTTTTAGGTAGAAACATCATAAACATTCTCATTGATGTTGATGTATTGTATATGGCGCATCTAACCTAACCTGAGTGAACTATGTGACATCACACAGGAATTTCTATTGGAGATCCAGTGTTGAAAAATGATGTTGTCTGTGTCAAAAATTCTATTTATTTTGAAGGACAGTTGCTCTTTGAATTATAATTTTTAAAAAAAATCTACTTTTAAATGTTACTGGTTATAGAACTTCATATTATTAATTCAACTAGCATTCAGGACTATTTTTTATGCGCAACAATGGAAAGGTGCTGCATCTGAGCCAGAATGAATGAAATTATTTCTTCTTCTTTCTCTCTAAACCATTTCCATTTAAAATAAAAACTATCTGATAAACAGAATATTAACTGAGTAATGATTTAATATTAAATTTATGAAACTCATTCAATAATTTCCAGTTTTTGCTTTCCAAGGCTCGCAAAAGCTGGAAATTATTCAACTCATGTAATAAATTCAATATTAAATCATTACCCAATTGAGATCCTCTATATACAATGCATAGTCATTAATATGGAAAGTTCACCACTGATTAAACATTTATTTCTATTTTCTACACTGGTTAGAAATGGAAGTCTCAGTAGGCCAGGATGTATATAGGTCCAGCATACATGTAAATGACTTCAAGATTATAAACAAAAATTCTTTACTTGTGTTAGTAAAGCATAAACTGTAGTTTACAGTGACCTTTGGTTTTAAGGGTGTTGTAATAACAGAGATGCATCCAATTGTCATATTTCATGATTGGAACATAAACAGCACCCAATAAATGAACTTTTAACACAAAATTCACTGAAGGATGAAATATAGGTCACAGAGACCTCTTTTTCAAACAAGGACATAGAGCTTATAATGATGCCTCCAGTCATCAAGTTTCATGATTCTATGTAGGATAGCATGCATATAACATGCCAAAAATTCAAGTGGTCATGAGCTAAATGCAAAATCTTAACCAAATCCAGTAAATGATGAAATACAGGTTATGATGAGCCCATTTCACATTTCAGACCAACTAGACCTCATAAGAAGTCTTCTGGTGAAAACCCCATGTTGATATGACTTTCTGTTTCAAAGGAACAGTGATAAGATTTTCAAGATGTCTTTATATCCTATATTGGTTGCAATATTGGCACCATTTTCATTTAGGACAGACTAGACATCATTAGAAGCCTTTTTGGTGAAAGCCCCATGACAATATGACCATACATTCAAAATGAGTAGCAATCACAAGATTTTCAAATGTCCACCATGGTGGCCATTCTAAATGTCAGATCATCACCATTTTCATTTAAACCCAACTAGACACCATAAGAAATCTTCTATTGAAAACCCAATGTTGATAGTACTTTTCATTTAGGGGAAAAAATTACAATAACAAGATTTTCAAGATAGTGGCCATATTGGATGTCAGATCAGCATCATTTCATTTAGGATCAGTTAGACATCACAAGAGGTCTTTGGTAAAAACCTAATGTCGATATGACTATCCATCTAGAAGGTGCAATTTTCAAGCTTGTTATTGTAGTGGCCATATTAGAGGTCAGATCAGTTCCATTTGGGACTAACTTGACATCTCAGAAGTCTTCTGATAAAAATCCCTGTCTGCATGACTTTCCTTTCAGGAAGAAAAGCAATAACACGATTTTAAAGATGGCTGCCATGATGGCCATACTGGATGTTTAAATCAGCTCCATTTTCATTTAGAATCAAGGAGACATCATAAGAAATCTTTTAGTGAAAACTTCATGTTAATATGACCTTCCATTCAAGAGGAGTAGCAATAACAAAATTGTCATGTTAGCTGCTGTGGTGACAAAATTTAAATTCCAAACGGTACCAATTTCATTTAGGAGCAAGTAGACCATGGGATGAACGTGTGGGTCATGTTTCATGGCAATCCTCAAGTAGTTTCGAAGGAGTATCGATAACAAATTTGTGCTAATGGACAGATGGAGAACAGGCCATCCAATAAGCTTCTTTGTTCTATGACCAACAAAGCTAAAAAACACAATGTGGTCATGAGCTAAATGTAAAAACTTAACATAAGTCAGTGAAAGAAGGTCACAAAAACCTTTAGCTGTAAGGGCATCATGCTAATAAAGATACATGATTCTAGCATGAACAGTGCTTGAGACTAAACACCATATCAGTGACACATGAAATATGGGTCAGAGTGACCTACTTTTGTGATGAAACTAGAGTATTCATCAAGATGCAACCCCTTACCAAGTTTCATGAATCATGGTATAACAATGTTTACAATGTGCTAAGGCCTATGAGCTAGATGCAAATACCTAAGCTAGTAAAATCTGATATATAGGTCACAGTGACATTCATTAGTGTTAAGGGTGTGGTACTAATAGAGATGCATACTATCAACTCATTTGATGATTCTCACATAAACAGAGCTTGAGAAATAAACTTAAAACACAAAATTTAACCAAGTCAGTCAGGCATGAAATATGGGTCACAGTGACCAACTTTTGTGATGAGGGTGTAGCACTATCAAGATGTATCTACTCACCCAATTTCATGGTTCCAGGCATAACAGTATTTATATATATAAAAAATCAGCTACACAACAGCTTAACAGTATGTAAAAAGTAAATAAACTTGATATTCCAGATCAGTATACAATGATTTTCCTAGTGATTCTATGTAGTGGGATTTCTCCTTGATCAATTTGCTATCTTTGCCAAGTTTTTGGACATGTACCAGTGAAGCAGGTGAGAGATATCATTAAAAATCATACTGGTTAATTAGCACAGACCTTCACATTTTGTTTCAATTATATGTGTGAAAGAAGATACAATTTTTACTCGGAATTGATTTAATTGATGGGGAAACACAGTAACAAAGCCCAAGCCAGCGACCATGGTGTGTCATTGTGCAAGGACAAGCAACTTGAGAAAAATTACTTGCCCTTCCTCAGCATCCACTCGTAAATAAAATCAGACGAGTGGAATCTTCAAGCCCTAGCTCTGATGAGCTATTACTCTGCCAAAGAATCAACTAATACCAGACACAGATAGAGGTATTAAGATGCATACATACTTAAAATTTTTGTTGTTGACAAAACTAGAATTCAAGGCATGCTAAATGAAGTAAGAAAATTACAGAAAGTTAAACAAGTGTATCATGCTGAGATCAATGGCCACTGAGAA
Source organism: Margaritifera margaritifera (assembly GCA_029931535.1). Classification (NCBI taxonomy): domain Eukaryota; kingdom Metazoa; phylum Mollusca; class Bivalvia; order Unionida; family Margaritiferidae; genus Margaritifera; species Margaritifera margaritifera. The sequence goes on along the minus strand of JAQPZY010000477.1, from coordinate 52,664 downwards.
ACTAACAGACTATAAAGACCAAATCCAGGGGTTTCAATAGAAGCTGGTTGCTGCACATTTTATTGCTGTATATTTGTACAGGAACGATACAGCATACAATTCCATCAGAGATGATTCATCCAATTAAAATCTGCATCTTCTTCTAGTCGATACAGATCAGTCTATGCCCAGAAGATGCTTGCTTTTTCTGATTCAGCATCACTTTAAGTGCCTGACATAATATTTAATCTATGTCAAACAGAACTATAAATGTTCAGCCTCTTTCCTTTCACACTCAAATGATCATGATCAGGAGTGATTATCGTGCCACAACTTGGGTCACAATTATTTTCCCTACTTTAGTTTGTCAGTACTGAGTTTTCCGTTGTGTCCAAATCCTAATAAATCATATGGTAATCTAAAGTATCTTCAAAAATGAACTCACAGTGAAGTTCTTGTCAGAAGTTAACCTCCATTTTTTGAGAGGCTGAACTGTAAAAAAATCAAGGAAGATCAAAATGGCAGACTGTCAAAAATTTTCATCAAAATAGAAAAAGTGTTTATCTGTGATGAAATAATTGTGTCTGAAATACTGCTGCAAAGTTTCAATGAATTTGGTTCATTCATATGATAGTTACAGGCTTTTATCTGACAACATAGTATAAGAAAAACTTGGAAGATCAATACAGCAGACTGTAAAAAATGCAAAAAAGTCAAAGTTTAATTGTGAATTTATTAACTGAGGTATATACTCCAAATAAACTGTAATTTGTTTTTAGCAGTCATACAAATCTACAAATTACCAGAAATTAATCTTGTCTGTTAAACTCTCTTAGGAGAGTCAATTTTAAAATATGATACATGTTCATGTGTAAAAACTGCAGTTTTAAGTCACCAGAGTACAAGGTGTATGATGAGATAAAACCCCAAAAACCTGGGCCAGACCCTGCTGCTGTAAATCTGATGTTTCAAGCTGGACTACAGGATACACCAATGGGCGACACCAGGGCTAGATACCTACTTGCATCCACTGACATTCCACCAGCTAGCAGAACATCCATGCAAAGGGCTTCCAACATTATCGGTAACTTTACAGCAGAGCTAAATGAAAGTGATATGGTAGACAAGCTGAAACTAGTCCAACAAGTTAATGCGATGCATGGTGTGGAGAAACCTGAGCAAACAAATGTTGCATTTGATACAAGATACAGTGTTATTCACTTTGGACATAAAAAGAAGCCTTGTCAAAGTTTATCTCAAGCTGTTGGAATTCCGTGCGAAACTGTTACAAAGAAAAAATTAAATGTAGGAACTACAGTAGTACACAAATTGTGCTGGACTGCAGAATGGTTAAAAGGCCAATGTTTTGATGTGCACTATCCAGAAGGTCAAATCTGTTGCCAGCTGCACCACATTCAGAGTATGTAATGGCAAAAGAAATAGGTAACAAGTTTGTGCTGCAAGAAATTCTCATTAGAACTGCAACAATAGATGGAGATGCTCAGGCTGCTGCTGGTTTTCAGGATGCTTACAGCATTCTATATCCAATGTGGGAAGTAGAACGATTGTCTGACCAAACTCATATGGGTAATTCCCAGTTCAAACAGTGCAATTCTGCACTCTGTGCTGTTATGGTCTGTGGGGGAGGAAATACTAACAGTTGGTGGATACGATCAGCAATCTTGGGCCCTCATCAAGTGACTCATCTAAACATGACAGAAAATGATAAAAATATTCTCCTGGAAGTGCTAGAAATTAAACTTTCCTGTGATGTTGTACAAAGACTGCATCTTTAACACAGACACCAAGAAATGTGAGGCTGTGAAAAAATTAATCAGTGTCTTATTACCTAAAAATGTTAACTATTCAAGAAACTTTGCGGCAAGAGTGCATTCAAAAATACACAGACCTAATAACAGACATGGATCATCACTGAAAACAAAAGGAAAACACTTGGGAGGTATACTTTCACCAATGACTCTGAGATCGATGGAGCAAATGGATCAAGAGTGTACTTACCATCAGATATATCAAAAGCATCCAGAAACCAGGAAACATACACTGGTAGGACATAAAAATATGATTCAGGCTCATCTGAGGTATAGAACTTGGCCTGGCAACAGGAAGTCTGACTACTGCAAAAGCCAACACAGTCACTCTAAGGGAGATCACTCCTATGCACAGGTTTAGCAAGAGCCAGGACACTGCAGCCAGAAAAAATTATCTTATTCCATGTGCAAAATGACAGAAAAAGTGCACAAAGACACCATGAAGAAAAATTAAATAAAGTAAAACTGTCATGGGGAAATCCGTAGATAACACAATGCTTATTATATGCAGTTATGTTACCCGCTACCACCTGATGAGACCTGTGGAAATCTCCAGGTAACACAATGCTTATAAACAGCAGTTGTGTTACTTACTACGACCTGATGAGACCTGTGAAGAGATCAAAACAGTTTTCTCAAAATACAAACATATAAATAAAAGAAAATTTCAATAAACGAAAAATCTGAAATAAAATGGAATGAATTGATGAATAAATGAATGATTAAAGATGAAGCTGTCAGACCAGCATAATCAAACAAAATAAAAACCACCCTCTTTCTTCCTTCTATCGTCAATTCAGAACACAAGCAAGAATCAATGCATGCATGCATGCATCCATTGATTCATTCATCCATCAATCAACTACCCCCATTTTATCCAGCTAGTCAGCCATGCCATGCCAATTTACATTTGAATATGGATGTGGGTGGGTGGAGGTTGATTTTATGTCCTCCACATATAATCACACCAATAATGATTTCATATCAAAATTTTAACTCAAGAATGCAGTGCTTGGAATACATACATGGTGATATTAATGAACACCAACCCCAAAGAGACTAAAGTGTGCATTTTTTAGGGCAAAATTTAAAAAATTTAAATTGTAAGATTTTTTTTTTTTTTAATTTCATAGTTCTATTTTACAATCAATATACATAAAATGTCACAATTTCATGCGCATACCTTTAATTACAAACATGGCATTCCAATTTAAAATCTTATGACTAACACGTTGACAGAATGAGAAATCTTCATCAAAATAGAAAAAGTATTTATCTGTGATGAAATTAATGTGTCTGAAATACTGCTGCAAAATTTTCAATGAATTATGATCCATTCATATTAAGTTACAGGCTTTTACCTCACACCACTGTATTAGAAAAACAAAGAAGATCAAAATGGCAGATGGTCAAAAATGCACAAAAGTAAAAGTTTAATTGTGAATTTATTATTTGCAATAAACACTTCATCAGAACTCTAATTAGTTTTTGGTAGCAATAAAAATCAACAAATTACTATAAATCAAACATCTCTGTTAAACTCTCTTAGGAGAGTCAATTTCAAAAAATGATACATGTTTTTTATTTCAAAATTTGAATTTAAATTAAATTTTCATGAAAATTCAAAACCTGAAGTTTACATATTTTGTTCCTTTGCAAAGTGACTTTATTCCTTTGTTATAACCATCAATGGCTTTCCTTGTCAGGAATGAAGTAATTAAACAAGGGCCTGTCAATAATAGGTAGCACCTGACATCTAGTACAGGCGTTGGCAACCGTTTATAATTAAAAAGCCAAACTATGTCACAATTCGGAGCAAGAGATCAACAAGGAGCCAGTATAAGAAATGCCATTTGTAACTGACAGTATACAATTTAACATTATTGATATGAAACATGTTGATTAATAATATGAGAAGAAAAGAAAGCGACAAGAAGACCGAATTTATGTGAGTAATTAAGCATTTTTTATTTTTTTAAATTAATTTTAATTAAAAAATATTGTGCATTTTAGGGATGACAAAAGAGCCAAATTTTGTTCTGTACTGAGCCACATTTTGCTCGTGAGCCATATGTTGCAGACAACTGATCTAGTAGCATCCGAATATGTTAGTTAGTAGTAGCATCCGAATATGTTAGTTAGGGGTAGTAAATAAGGTAGTAATGTCATTTTCACCCATGAATGGGATAAGCTCAAACATGTTAGGCTTCCAATAGTATTGAGGAGTTGATGGATTTCTTTGATATCACGGTAGCACAGATTTTCCTCGTTATATAAGGGAGAGAGAAAGAAAAATTATTGTACTTTTACATGCAGTTACTTTAATTGAAACCATGAAAAGCTACACTAAGATGGAGAAATATTTTTTTAAACCAGGAAATATTATAACATAACAAAACGGTCAGATTTCTGACTGATGGTTCTCTACCAAGTTCCAGTTCTGCATCTGCTCAAGTAACCAGAAGAATTGATGCAGAGAGGCTCTCTCTCATGGCAGTAACGAAGCTGACAGGTGGTGGTCTCCAGTCAATTGTAGCACCAGACTGTAATGGCGCATCTGGGTCTGCTAGAATTCTATGGCCATCATCCAAACCAAGACTGACCCTGAAAGAGACAGAAGTGATTCAGCATGATGGGAAATGTATGATCTGTATCAATGATGTCACAAGTTTGACCTGGTTCAAATGGCACCCAAGGTGAGTGTCGCCTTGGGCACCCCCCACCATTGGAAAAAAACACAGCATACTGTCTATTTTCTAAATGTATTAATATTGATGAGAATAATAGCTAAATGTAGGAATTTTAATGAAAAAGATCTACATGAACATGATCCGTAAAATGCCCCCCCCCCCCAGCTTGGTGCCCCAGGCGATCACCCACCCCTTACGATGGCCCTGATCTGTATTAATAAAAATGTTGAAATGTGAAACGATATCACTCATTGTCATGGCAATCAAGATAACAGATGTGAGAGACCTGATTTTCAAATTGATAGTGAAAGAAAATGGGGACTAGCCTGGAACTTGTGGTATATTTTCTTTAATGAAATGTATATGTCTGAGAACATTTGGCCAAATGTGATTAGATATATTTGTTTCGTTAAAGAAATGTAACCGCATGTTAACTTACAACAGCATTTCTACCATACCATCACTCTTCAACCATCTGAAATGGTGCCCAACAGTGTTTGAAAAACTCAACCACTTGATTGTGCTTGGCTATACTTCAGTAAGGAAGAAATATTTTTATTTATATTATATTATATATTTTTATTTATATTATATTATATATATTTTTTATTTATATTATATTATATATATTTTTTATTTATATTATATTATATATATTTTTTATTTATATTATATTATATTTTTATTTATATTATATTATATTATTTTTTATTTATATTATATTATATATATTTTTTATTTATATTATATTATATTATATTTTTTATTTATATTATATTATATTTTTTATTTATATTATATTATATATATTTTTAACTGACCTGTAAGTATAGTATGATAGTATGACTACAGTAAAGTAATTCAACTTTAATCTGTGCAACTGTGTCAACATGGGCTGCCAACTATTTGAGATATTCTTGAAAATTTGGACTCTAGTTCCTGAGTCAATTGATCCCAGAACATGTGTGATGGTACTGCTTATTCAAGCAGTAAGATGTCAACCCATGGAGACAGTTAAAATTGTAAGGTGGTAAAAGGTTCTGAAAAACAAACAGACAAACACCCTAAGTACATAAAATAGTTTATGTAATTATTTCTTTTGTGAAACATTCAGCACTAAAATATGTCATTTAAATCTGACAAATAATCAAGTGAGAATATTTTTGCCATATTTCTAAAAGGAAGTAACAACAAAATTGTTAATCAACTGTGAAAGCGATCATGTGAGATTTTCTATGAGAACCTAATTAGTGCAGATTGTGTTCTGATATGCAACTTCAGAAGTGTTTGTTGCATTGTTACAGTCAGTTAAAAGTAGACCAGCTTTGTATTATCACATTAATTATGTATTTTTTATCAGATCAAGTCAAGGGGTTCAATAACAAACATTTAAAGACATGTAATGCTATCTGCGTATTATCTAGCGGTCAAAGTCATGTAACAAAGTCAACTCATTTCAACTGACGAATTGAAGATTGTTTTAAATATTATGTAAGTAACATCATTAAGGTATCTAGTATTAATAAATGACTTATCCTAATCATTTGCAAATGTGATCAAGGTTAGCACAGGAATCAAGCGAAAGGTGTACTCGGTACATGAAAAGCTTAGCCAGATCCAGTTTGTAGTGAACTTAAAATTCCCGAACAGGCACACCGAGGTTTGCTCAAGGATGTGCTGAGTTTAACAGTTACTTGCAATGAAATCACAGCCTAAATATTGTACTGATAGAAGTTTTGTTGTTGTTGTTTCTCAAAATAAGTGTCCACCTTGTTTTGAGAAAAAAAAATCTGGTTCTGTTCTAAATCAACAAAATAACAATAGAAATGTATCCACATGTAATACACAATGCTTTTGCTGAACTTTCAAAGATTCATTATCTTGAAAATAAAACACATCAGATGCAGCTGGTTTTCCTGCTGGCTTTAAAACCTTAAAGTTAAGTAGTCTGAAAACAACATTTCACAGTCCACCCAGGTTCAAACACATGTAGATATATATAAAAACATGCTGTGATTCACATGATTTTTGCTACACAAAGCTTGCATCAACAATGGGTCTAAACTGAGAAATATAGGTTTGATCATGAGCATTTAGAAATTTAAAGGTACTAGATTTTTAATACCATGGTTTCCTATGGGAGTTGAATTTATACCACAAATCCTAGAGATTCCTCATTTTACTTATAGAAACAAGTGCCTGTGCATCCTATCATTAACATTTCAAGGGTGTATTTACAAGTTTAACATAACATGAAGAAATTAAATATATTGGCAACGATTGCTGAGAAATTTCTCTATTACCAGAGATAATATTTAATAGATGTTGCCACTTCTTATAAAAATTACACTGCTTCAGTTGATCGATCATGGCAAGTGAATTTCGTTGGTAACCCCCACAATTGTTTACAAACACTGGGAATGCGCTAGTCCTATAATGTAAGACGTCTACCCTGATAATTTATGTTGTTAGGCTCGAGCCAAACAACATAAAATATCAGGGTAGATGTCTTACATTGTAGGATTAGGCATGCGTTGGACAAGTCAGTCTTTGCACCGGTACGGAGGACGGTACAAATTGCAATCCAACAATGAATTTTTTATAAATTTTTATTACAATAATTTCCTTGTAGGATAAAATTCACTAAACCAGCTAATTTATTAACATGAATCAACTACTTTGTACAGACATTTTCTCTCTCAAGAAGACTTTGAGGCTTTCCGAGTTTTGTAACATTAAAGATTCCTCCAACAATTTTGCAACGTCCAACCGTTAGTAGATAGAAAACGAAAGTCCGAGACTAAATGTACATTTTAAATAGCACGATTTTTTTCTCTCACTCTGAAATGGTCTGTTGCTAACACACAAAATAAAATGGAGTACTGATAATTTAAAATTGCTTTTCTGACTCTGTGTGTGTATATATATACAGAGAGAGATTATGCCGCTACTTTCTGTATCCGATCAGCTGATTGTAGTACTACGAAACCATTTTGAGAAGACCCCTTGCACAGCGAAATACTCTTTACCCGTTCACATCTTTTGTACAACAGTGAAAGACTGTTGATTGTTAAATAAAATTACCTGTACAAACAATACAAAATTACAGCCATAATTTCGGGTACGTTTGTCATTAGAGACGATATATCCTATTATTGTATGAATTTAGGTGATTTGAATCACGGTTTTGTGTACTAAATCCAGTCGCGAAGTCATATTCCCGCGGTAAGGTCGTTACGGATTGGCCGATCGATTGGAATGCTCACCAATCCACGCTTTGTTTACCAGAATACTTACGTGCCAGCCTTGTATATATAAACAGAGTTGGCATTCAAAAATTCAGACGTACATGACGAGATTCGTCGCACACGTCTATAATTCAAATTCAGTCAGTTCAAAAATTCGGACTTGATCCAAACTTTAGCAAAAATGAGAGCTGTTGTAGATCTGAAAATGTGAAAAGGAAATTTCATCTACGGAATTTTTTGTAACTTCGTGGTCTATAAATTTTTAAACCGAGAATTTGAATTACAAATTTCTCATTATATAAGCAGATGCATTTTGTGAATTTCTGGTTTAGATATTTGGACATAAAATGACACAAATAATTTCAAAGTATAAAATATGCCCTCATTATTAACTGTTCACAAAAGGGCTGAGTCTTTGTATGAAATATAAATTTATAAAACAGTTAAAATAGTGGAAAAACACACACACACACACACACATATATATATACACACACACACACATATATATATATATATATATATATATATATATATATATATATATATATATATATATGTGTGTGTGTGTGTGTGTGTGTGTTTTTCCACATATATGTGTGTGTGTGTGTGTGTGTGTGTGTGTGTGTGTGTGTGTGTGTGTGTGAGAGAGAGAGAGAGAGAGAGAGCACAGACGCACTCAACAACATAAAACTGGGTAAAAACATTAAACCAGGCAATCGTTTCTTTTATAAATTTATATAAATTGCAGAAATTTAACATTTCGAACACACTTGCAAATTTAAAAGATAGTACTTTCTTCTAACATGAGTTTAGCTACACGGTTGGTGAGCTAGCACAATGAACGGTACAGTGGTGGAACATTGACAACAATGGACCAAAGGTGCAGATGGTGCTGTGCAACAACAATCTGTGCAAAAGTTTGCCTTTGGCAAACACACAGCAGAGACTCATCAACAGAGTTCAGGTCTGACGAAAGCAGATCACTAAATGTGGACTCGTAGTGTCAAGCACACCACAAAATAACTAACTTTTGTACACAACATAAATAATGACATCAAGCAAAACTTTGATAAACTCAGAATTATTTAGAGAGATGATAGAAATATTTCATGAGTTTAACATAAAAGCAATAATCTCGGTATCAAGAGATAATGCATATTTGTTGATAAGTTTGGATGGGTTTAAACTGTAATTAAAGCTAGTTGTCTTACAAACTAACATTCAAGAAAATAAAAATGTTTGATTTGTAGATTTCAAACATAAAAAAGATATCATGCAATGTTTCAGAAGAGATGCAGATTTACAGATTGTATTCAGTGATAATATCATCGAGATAAGCAGCAGCATCCATGATAGCAATATGATCAAAAGAGTGCAATACAAAGAAGGAGTAAATTAACTATTTGATGTTCATAAAAATACAAGACAGTGTAAACTTTACGAAAAGGTTTATAATAATTCAACAAAAACAGAATTTACGAAGGAGAAAAAAATCCATTAAAAAAGAGCAATTGGTGACACAGTACATCAAGTACCTGTATTTCATTCAAACATAGGAACGATAACATTTAACATAAATCTGGAAGCACTGATACATTTGAAGGATTGAAGAAACTTTATAAACTGTTGAAAAAAGTACCTATTTTAGAGTGTCTATCAGCCTGTTGACAATTCCTAAATATAATTTGTCAATCACATAGTTTTCTCTGGATGTTTTTATTGCGTTTTAAATTTCTGACATAGGAGAAGGTGCAGAATCGTCAAAAGTGGACTTTGCAGACCAAGTCTAAGATGCATTTTCCACTATCCCGAAGGTACAGTTGCAAAATAAATATCAATCAATTATAAGAACAAATTAAAGGGGACAAAAAAGACATGACACAAGCTTAATTGAACGACTGGTTAACTGAACAATCTACCTATACATTACGCAAGCAAGCTAGAAAACGATTTTCCTACAGAACGGACAATTTTAATCGCGTGGTTGATCACATAATAAAACAGACATTGTCGTCATGCGAACATGCGCAAAATACAACGATGAATACAAATGCATTTGACAGTGATGTCTTATCAAAATATATATGGGCTGAGAAAGTAAAATTGTAAAATGGAGGTACATACACGATGCTGTTAGAGAAATTTTCAGAGAGACAGCCTGCAAATACACAATTTGATGAGAGAAAAGAGTTTTACAATAGAAAAAACAAAATAAGGATTTGCTGGAAAAGGAAGGCGTCGAATTGTTCTCAACTTACATAAAAAGCATATGTAGTGGAAGGCTGAATATAATTCTGAAGACTAGAGCGTGAAGATGTTTCAGCCAAAATGAAATTTTCAGAGAGACAGCCTGCAAAAACACAGTTCGATGAGAGAAAAGAGTTTTACAATAGGAAAAGGAAGGCGTCGAATTTAGTGTCAACCTACACAAAAAGCATATGTAGTGGAAGGTTGAATATTGTTCTGAAGACTAGTGCGTTTCAGCCAAAATGAACCAGGAAATAGGTTGATCTTTTATCAAAGCTAATTGGAAGACACAAAAACACTCGTTACACATCAACAGACATGCCTCCAGGTGCTGCAAGCAAGGAAGAACACATTAAAAGTATGGATCAAACTATTCGGTTACCTGACAACTGATACGGTCAGAACTCTTAAAAATGTAAAATCGGTGAGAAAGAATACAAAAATACAAAACCTTTTGCAAAAGGTTACCTTCCAAACTTTACCTAGAAAATATTCAAACTTAGGCCAACTGCTTTAGGTAATCCAGTCATTTACAAATTGAAAAAAATGTGGAAAATGATTGGCAAATAAAACGTGCACTGGTTGCATTTTTGCTGATGCATTTGAGTTGTTACAGTAGTTGCGATTACAGGACTAGAGTTTTGCTACGCAATGAAATTGTATAGGGAATATATATATATATATATATATATATATATATATATATATATATATATATATATATATATATATATATATATATATATATATATATATATATATATATAACAACACTATTCAAGAGCTCCTCAATGATGAAATTAGCATTCTTGAATCACTCTACTTTTCAATTTCAGATTGTTTTCGCTGGTTATCATGAATCTAATGTTTGTTCAGTAGAAACATTTGCTTTGTTGTTTCGGTCAGACAAATCAAAATAGGAACATTGTCGGATGTTTGTAAAGTTTAGACATCTGCAATACAACTCAGTAGATGGTACATCTAATATCTTCAATGTAGTGTCTGATTTGATGTTTTGCATCAATGTTTGCAGGCTTCTACATCTTAAAATGCTAATTATTCTAAAGTTTTGATCATGATGGTACCTTCGCTTGCATATATACTTGTTTTTCTTTTTCCATATTTATACTCTAATCATTATGACAGGGGTTACAGATAGCACTAGTTATGTAAAAGTTAGTAAATTAAATTTTCAACTTCTCCACCCAAGCGACATATCTTAAATACATTTCTTTATTAATCAAATAATATTTTGATTATTTTTTAATACTGTAAGTCGTCTTGCCATTAGCCTTTGTTCCAATTTTTTATTGATATTTATTTAACTTTCTAGACTTCCTATTGAAATAAATGGATGCTGAGCAAGACAAAAAGCAAGATGAAAACAAGGATTGCAAATGATATGAAGAGGTTTCTTCACAAAAGCTGAAAGATCCACGTAGAGTTGAACTTGTAAGACGGCTTGGAAAACATTCAAATTAATGTCAAAAAAGCAAAAGCCAAACATTTTAACATTTTATTCCGGATAGGAAGTGGTCAATTTACAATCAACTACCTGTATCGCTGGATGAGAAAAAGGGGTCGCATTTGCAAAGTTAGAGAGCTATATTACAATAGACTAAGTCCATGAGAAAGAAAAAGAAAACATATTTTACTAATCTAATTGATAATATAAATGGCAATATATCCATTTCGTTACAGAGAATAGATTGTGTTCTTGGGTATCGCAATGTCCCAAATCAAAATAATAATAATAATATAAAAAAATATTGACTTATATAATATTTCAAACACACCTCAAAAGTCTAAAAAACTCTAAGTAACAGTTACACAGTATATACATATCGCCATTGGTTTTGCGTTTTGATCAAACTCCTTTCAGTTTTGATAGATTTCCTTTCTGAATACATTCCAACGTCCATTGCAATACTGTTTAATCTCATTTCCGTGTTTAATTCAATTTAGAATCCCTCAGAGGTTTCTTCACAAAAGCCGAAAGATCCACGTAGTGCAAGGCGTCTTGGAAAACATTCAAATTAATAAATTAATGTCAACAAAAAAAAAAAAGCCAAAGGTTTCAACAAAGAACGAGAATCTTTAAAGTAAAATAAAAATGCTTTATAAGTAAACCACGTGAAAGAAATGAAACAAACTCAGACAGCACTATCTTTAACTTGATTGATGGTGGTGTAGCTGTTTTGCGCATCTTGTTCATTTAGTAATAAAGTAAATTTTCTTCTTTGCTGAGTCTTAAACACACAATAGTCAAAGAAGTTAACAATGAACAATCAACCAAAGCACAACAGCGGAACGCGGACACAGGGCGTTATCACCTGCAGGGAGGTGTCCCTGAGGCACAACAACTTGTACGAAGTACAACAAGAAGATAAACCCATGTCAATATCTTACAAACCTATACTGGAAATACTTTAACATTACTTTAATCTGCTAACTCACCTGATAATGTTTTCGGGTAATAAATAATAAGAGGTCGACTTGAACAAAAAGCAAATATTCACTATGTTGACCATGCAGCACATACAAATTCGCAAACTTTCATAACTACATAAATAACAAGATGTCGAGCGAAAAGGATTCTAACAATTTAACATACAAGATTAAAATCAGCTCTTACTGTTGCATAGAGCATGGTTCTACAAAAGCTATTGAGGTTTACAAGTTGTCCACAATCCAAAATGGATTTAGATTTTGTAAAGCTCATTATTCCGGATAGGAAGTGGTCAGTTTACAATCAACTACCTGTATCGCTGGATGAGTAAAAGGGGTCGCATTTGCAGTTAGAAAGCTATATCACAATACACTAACTCCATGAGAAAGAAAAAGAAAATATATTTTACTAATCTAATTGATAACAGAAATGCCAATATATCCATTTCATTACAGAGAATAGATTGTGTTCTTTGGTATCACAATGTCCCAAATCAAATTAAAAAAAAAACAAAAACATAATCACTTATATAATATTACAAACGCACCTAAAAAGTTTAAATAACAATTACACAGTATATACATATCGCTATTGGTTTTGTTTTTTGATCAAACTCCTTTCAGCTTTGATAGATTTCCTTTCCTCATACATTCTAACGTCCATTGCAATACTGTTTAGTCTCATTTCCGTGTTCAATTCAATTTAGAATCTCTCTCGGTTTTCTTTACTTCAGTTTTAATGTATCTGTAACTGTTGTAAACATTTTGCCCCAGATCAGTTAAATCTTCTCTCGTTTGTTTGATCCGTTTGTCTATTTCGTCAATAATACCTTGTACGACACCGATAATATTGACCAATTCTCGATCAACATACTCTTTTTTGTCTGTTTAAGATTGGTCAACCCCAGCGTGCAACTTGTTGTAATATTCGATAAACCTTATTTATTCCTTTTATCTTATCACCAAATGCACAAGGTATAGATTACAAGTTATCTTCATAGATCTAATCGTGCTTTCATTCACTATTTGTTTTTTTTTTTTTAATTGTATCACTCCTGAAAGAGTAAGGGAACTTAACATACGCAGTTGTTTACTATGTCAAAATGCTGTGCTAAAGCATACGCAGTTTCTGTTTTACTAATGTGGACATAGTATAAAAGTGTAAATTTCAAGGTGGGTCGCTAGTCGAATGACTGTACTTCATTTTTCATTATGACTTTAGTCAATAAGCATGACTATATTTTTCGATTTTTATAGAGAATGATAACAGACTATCTAAAACCCTTTATTAATCGTAGATTTAATGAGTTACTAGTGCATTTCTGAAATATGAAAATAGGTCATTAATTCGACTAGCAGCTGTGCTGTGACTGCTCACAGTTATACTACTGCTAGCAGATGCAGCATACATTTTCGAGTTACCTCCCTTAGACGGATGACTTACTGAACATATCTTATTCGTAGTCATACACATCAAGCATGGAAATAAATGAGAAAATTTATATCGTTAGGTAATTATACACCATTTTTCAGCACACAATAGACTACACACGGCGGCCAGTTGGTCACGCCTGGACTCGAACTCAAGCGGACAGAGGTAAGATGTGTGATCTATAAAGGCGAGCGCCTTAGACCACTCGGCCACTCGGGTCTCCAGATAGCTTGGGGATTACTTCCATGTTACCGTCATCATGATCATTGTCGTCATCGGCGACATTATCGTCATGAAGTAAATAAATAAATAACAACAGTAACAATTACTACCACCACCGCTACTAGTAATACTTATTCTGCTACTACTGTGGAGAACGTCAACGACGACAACAACTATGTTGTTAATGATGGCGACGACGACGATGACCACGATGATGATGATGAATAGTGATATGATCTTCCAGCGCGCGTCTGGAAGCATAAAGCACTGGAAGAATACGGTATCAGTTAAGTTCCGATCTGAGTCGTGCTTGATATCGGAAGTAGAGTTCAAACAAGAATATAAATCAACAAATTATTTTGCAACACGATACATGTGTTATATTTTTGCATTAATCATTTTTCAGTATGGCGCTGTAATACAAAGATATTGTTGAAATCGCGAAATACTAGTTTGTCCAAAATCTGGCCGTGGAGGTGGCAATACAGGGATAATCTCATAAATAGTTTAGCAGTGGGGGTTGTTGTTGTTGTTTGCCAAACTAAAACGAAAGAAAACAACATAAACCATCCAAAACAAAAGTGTACACGTTTGAATTAAACTTAAAATTGTTAATGGTCTATTTATTGTCCACACTATAAGAAACTCTCAGTTTATTTTACAATTTGCAAAAAATCTGGAATTCGATGAATTAGGTTCAGTGTTTCATTTTTTAAATACAACGACTGTTAAATAAGTCTGGAAACCCAAAATTTGCGGTTAATTAGTTTGCAATGGCCAGTTGGAGGTAGATTGATCATCATCGCAGTTGTCATCATCATTTTTCTTTTTCTTCTTTTGATTTTGCCCTGAATTTTCATAAATAATTTAGTATTCAATTACTTACCCTTTAGAAAATCTCCAGAACGTGAGTCAGTCTGAAGATATACCTATAGAGTACTTTTATATGTAATTACATATACCAATTGTGTTGATAGAATTCGCTTTGTAATGGATCTCAGCTTAATGCTGTTAAATTTTGAATAAATGAATTAATTAATTAATAAATACACGAATGAATGAATGAATGAATGAATAAATACATGAATGAATGAATGAATGAATGAATGAGCCTTGACCTTAACGAGCAGGATGTCCATGACTGTGCATTGCATGTACACACCCCTCATGGCATCCGTCTCGTGGTTTACATGACTCGTCTGTTTATCAGATCAACAGACATTAACCTTATCTCCCTGTGACAGCACTGTGTTGACGGCACAAGGGTTTGATAAGACGGGACAATTGACGCTGAAGGATGCCCTTGTTCCGATTTTAACCGCTCAGTTCCTGCTGGTCTCTCTCTCTGATAGTAATACGACGTGTATTAATTGTCCTTTACGTGGTAATAATAATAGAAACACGTGGAACATGGATCACACCAGGTATTTATATTCCGCAAAACCCTCGATAAATTTAACCATTGTGTTACATTTTTCTTTTGTTGTGTGTGTGTGTGTGTGTGTGTGTATGTTGTTTTTATTGGTTTTAATGGCAGTTTTTAACATATTATTGTCCGAGGAAATGGGAGTTAAGTGCCTTTCCAAGGACACACCGAGGAAGCTTAACTGGGCTGGTCTGGGCAGGTATCGAACCCGAATCGGGGGGGGGGGGGAGGGAGAAGACTCAAGAATACTCAAGAATATTCGTGTCTATATTGTAAACAATACAAGTGCGTGATAAGCGATAAGAATATATTGCACTAGTTCGTAACAGTATTCTTGAAATTCTCTCTCTCTCTCATTACCAAAACATGTAAATTGTCTCATAACATTTAAAATTATGGAAGTTACATTGTAAATACTATATTACTAAATACCAAGCTAAGTTTTGCTAAGAAAATAGACAATTATAGGCCGTGTAATGACCAGAATATTTACTGTAATATATGAATTACAATCATTGATAAGGAGATAGTCAAGAAGGGGGCCGTGTAATGGCCTGAATAGTCCCTGTAATATATGCGTTACAATCATTGATAAAGTAAACATTTCTATTTTAACCTCAGAGGGGACATTTAAATTTCAGTATCGTCTGCCTTGTATTGCAATAATATACATGAGTTTCCCCTCGACTTAACCATCCTTCCCTGTTAAAAAATACACAAGTGACAAATCTTCGTTACATAATTACTATAATGATATTTTTATCCAAGGGGTATCTGTATGGTGAACGAGATAACATGATCCAATAAATACTTAATTTCTTTCGATTGACACCATATTCTATATTTTCTATGAATCATTCATTTTTTATATTAAAATCATTTATATTCTATAGATGAATTAATCTGAAATTAATTCTTTATTGCTAAGTTTACAAAATGGTCATATTGTCCATCGAAAACCCTCCAAAAATCAGCAGGAAGTTTTGACATTTACACTGCAGACCGATGTTTACTCAGTCACCTAAACCGAAGAGCAAATATATATATATATATATATATATATATATATATATATATATATATATATATAACCGACTCTCCAACAGTTGGTCGAAGTGAGTAACATCTCGTAAAATAACAGATATTAAGTCGCAAGTGCGAGACGACACTTTATTCCAATAAGATTCATCTGAATTCGAATCCTGTGAAAATTAAATTACATAATAATTATACAGATACAACAGACATATCTTAATTTTGAACGAAGAATTTTTTTTTTCTGCGACCCAATGACTTCGACCTAACGATAGCTGAAGATATACAGTGGCGTCTTACTAAAAATCTGTATGTTGAGCGAATTCTTAATTTCAGTAGAAGATCGTTATTTCTACACAACTTAGGCAAGATGGTCAACCTATGAAGCTGACGTATTCCAAGAAAATATATCACATGGTTTCGCTGTGGTAACATTTGTCATGATATGTAAGCAAGGCCACTACCTGTACAATTTTAGGTAAAATCTGTTGTTTTAAGCTGATATATTGTCGCACAAACAACGTTGTTAACAAAAAATTGTTTTCGTTAGTTCTCTCGAAGAAGCTAATCGATGGTCGATTGAACAATTTTTCCATAAAGTCTGGTGCTTTACTTAGTCCTACAATGTAAAACGTGGACCCTGATATTTATGACAGAGGCGAGTCAAGGTCTTACTTTCAGCACAAGCGGCGCTGTGTAGCGTGTTCCCTTGTCGACTGACCGGGCAACTCGAGGCAAAATATTTCACATACTTGGCAGCCCATTTTGACACTGTTGCAAAGATATCTTTTTCCTGACGGAATCAAATCCAAGAATAATGAAGTGGATGCGTTTTCAGGTCTCACTGGATAGTTTCGTATTATGACACCCCCCCCCCCCTAATTTTTAAGGAAGTGGGCATGAACCTGAAAAGCACGAGCCTTGTGTTTGTAAATTCACACAGAAACTAAATCTGCAATTTGGCTTACATTTACTTTGAGTTAGGCTTGAAAATGGGTTGGCTTGTTTGGTGACTGTCTGTCACAGTGAGACTAGCATTGCAGATCAAATGAGTAACTTGGGCTGTAAATGAACATCCAACTTGGTTTACGTATTTATGCATGTCTGCTACAGCGGTAAATACCTCAAAATCGAGATGGTTAAGGGGTGATTAGAAGCATGCCAGTTTGTTATAATACCAGCGAATTTTCAACATGCACGGGTCCCATATTGATTGCTTAAGCTGCCTTGTCACAGAAAAATATCAAAAATAGCTATTTACTGTAAAAAATGTAAGTAAAAAAGAGGAGTTAAGGGTAAAGTTGGTTAAGTGTAACAGCTATCAGTTGTACATGGAAGTAACCTGAATACCTTAATTAAAATCTGACAGGCATGCATTCCACATAAATCACTGGTTAGTTTTTGTTTGTATCTTTAATGTAGAAAATATTCTAATTTTTCTGCAATCTGTCTTAGTCCCATAAAAATTCACCCAAACAACTGTCCAGTGAGACCTCAGGACTCCCATTATTAATTATATGGAAGAATGGGAACCAGTCTAGAAATGGATGACGATAAAATAGATGGGTCTGGCTGGCCATAACTGGTTGATAATCAAAAGTAAAATTTTTGTAAAAAGAATCTTTAGAGAGTTAATCTTATTTGTAACTGAAAAAATAAGACAATGTTTTATTGATGAAAGTTGAGTCATTTTACATACTTGACTTTGGAACACTCATTCATGAAATTAGCACCTGACTTTTTAGGCGCAGACTTGAAAGCACATATTTCAAACACAAGTAAATCCAAAACATGCCTGGGGACATATAGCTTTCTCCACATAGAAGCTTGCATCAAAGACGAGTCTATATTGAGAAATATAGGTTTGATCATGAATATTCAGAAATTTAAAGTTATTGAATTTTAATATCATGGTGTTTCCATAGGTTTATTATGGAAGCTGAATTAGTATCGTGAGTCTCATAGAGAACAATAGCTTTGCAGTGGTTCCACATATTCATGTACAATTAAGTAACTATATATTCAAAATTATATTCCTGTTTGTGGATAATAAGCAAAAGGAATACCTTTTGTCTACTTCAGAATGCTTTTCCGTGGGACACACGTTTTCAGATATGGCCACTGCTGCCATGAAAGTGGGGGTGGGTGGTGAGTGTGTAGATTTGACTATGCTGGGTTGGGTGTTTTGCACATTGGTTAATACCTATGCAATCAAATATATAAAGTTTAGACAATTTACTATTTATAGAGTAATTATGGTCACCAATCTGATATTTCCTAGTCGTGTTTTGAAGCATTATGCTTCAGATATGATCACTTATATCTCTATCACAATGCTGATGACCCCTCATGATTCTATGTCCCACCAGTTTCATTCATTGAATGTTTGGAACTTCATACTTTGTATTCGCTTATGCATACCTTACTTTAGTTTTAAATTATATGTGTTCTGGAGAAATCTTAAGTAGCTGTCTTCATGTAAATTTCCTTTTTTGAAGATATACTTGCACATATAGATGGTCACATTGACCTTTTGCTCATTTATTGCATAATGTGACAAGGTTGATAATATATTTCAATCTTAAATAGAAGAGAGATAAGTGGTTATATCAAACAAGGTACTCCTGATTAGACAGATGTATTCTAATAATTTTTTTTCAGATTTTCTGAAATGAAGCTCAAATGTTTAAATGTTGCCTGAAATGCACCACTGCTATTGTTGGTTTACATGAACTTGCAATATAATTTAATATTCACTACTATAATCGTTGACAAGCGGAATAATGCACATTGGCTACTATATGGATTCACAAAGGTGGTGCAGACAATTTTTGCGACTTTACGCCGTGATGAACATTGCTGACTGACCATTTAATCTTCGGGGGGAGGGGGGCAGGGGATCTGGAATTTTCTTTGGAGCCGGGATATTTTAATTCACTTGTTTTACCTTAAGATCATTTATTTTTTCAACTAATATAATAATATAATAATATAATGAAAATAATGGTGGTGGTGGTGGGGTGCTATCAAACAGAGCAAAAATGTTTTTGTCAAGCTAGTTGAGAGCCGATTTTTTTCTCTCTAAACAAAATCCCAACCCCCTTACATCCAAATTGAACGGTCTGTCCCTAAACATTATGCATCAGTTCTCACTCTTAAATGATGTAAATGCAAACTTTAACATTTCTAATCGCAATAAATAAGGAAATAACATTTCGTGGAAATATAGCACAATTCAGCAGTGGCGGCGCGAGGGTATGAGGCGCCCGGGGAGCAATGTTCTTTAGTAACGCCCCTACTTTGCCACGGAGAAGAGTTTTTATGTCAGTTTCCAACCTCCAACCCCAGCATCTAAACCCCGCTTACAGTTGCACCCCCTCCCCCCCAAAAAATAAAAGCTCATGACGGCGTCCCAACCCCAACCCCGGCGCTCAGGGGCAACTGCCCACCACCCTCATCGCGCCGCCACTGAAGGAAACCATGCACATGGCGTTATCATGGAGCTACTCCGGGCACCAGACTGGTGTAAATCAAGTCACGTTTGCATTTTTCCAGATGAAAAGTCCTTTGTCTCAACTGCGCTCTCTCTCTCTCTCTGCCTCTCTGTCTCTGTCTCTGTCTCTCTCTGACTCTCTGTCTCTGTCTCTCTCTGCCTCTCTGTCTCTGTCTCTCTCTCTCTGCTGGTGCAGCATCCTGACACTCATCCTGACTGTTGTAACATGCAGCTGATGACACTATTTGTGATTGCCTAATTGGTAACATAACCTGCGTGGGCTAAAGTCAAAGTCTGAGAACAAGTCCAACGTAGATAAATCAGATTTTCCTTTGGACTTGGATTGTCGCTTGACTGAACGCTACTGACTCATAGTCCTCATGGATGTTTCTGTTTGGCTGATAAAGGAGTTTAAATGGTAGCAATTACATTTAAAGAATTGTTTTCTGTAATTGTTGTCATTTCTTTTAATAATTATTCACACATAAAGACGCAAACTCAGTTTCATTACCTCATATGCATCTTGACATGAACAGAAATTTAGAATATGAATGTGTGTAAAAGTTTAATGCTCCATGAGTCGTCATCCTGCCTCTTTATCTCAAAAGCCAGCATCCTGTTTACATGTCGTCCTGCTCTCGAGTTTCCGTACTTTATCAGATTTACGATACCAGCTTCATAGCTGAATATAGTTACTAATAACTGGAAATATAGGCTGATCACGCAGTTAGCACGAAGGCCATATCTGACGCAGTTACACAAAACAAATGTCAAGGTTTTGAGCTCAAAGAAGAAATCGGTTAAATGATAAATATATTAAAACAGGAAATGAAAACTGAAACCCGCAGTATTTCGCTCAGTGTGATAAGCTGTAGATCCGTACATGTCATGTGGTAATAGGAGATATGTGTCTCCTCAGAATATGTCTTTCTGAAAGCACAAGTCTAGGAAGAAAACAAAAACTTATAACTTTAAATAAGCGGGAACACGGATGAACGAATTTGAATTATTCCAAAGCCGCACGTTCGATGAGCTCAACTATGGTTAAGACAAAGAGAAAATATAGTACAACAGAGTTCGGTTACACTGGGATACAACGTCATAAACAAAAAAACAAAAAAAAAATAAATACAAAAAAAAAATACCTAAATAAATAAATCATACACTCGAAATACAAAGTATCAGGAGGAGTTGATATTTTACATTTCATTCAGTATTAGTGAGATTCCCTCAAGACAACACTGGATATAAGTTTTAATAAACTTGTATGGGTCATCCTTGGTGGATCATGTATTTTTATGTTGGTATTACAACTTTTTTTATGTATGCATATACGTACTGTGTCAATGTTGTGAGACTTATTTATATTTGGCAAAAAGGTCAATATCACATATACCAAAGGGTACGTTAAACTGAAATTGCCAGCAGCAGAAATTTATTTGTATCCCCATCTACAAGTTAACTTAGCAATCAATCTTTATTTCGTCAATGTATTTATATGATCCTTGCCTCCCAAGGTTAAAATGTTAACTACTTGCATCACATCACGTGGGTGTACTTAAACAATCACGTGCAGTAACTCTGCAAAACATGTCAAAATCGTGCTTAATCTATTAATTTATCCAAGATCTTGTTAAATTGCAAATTCACAGTAAATTTGGTTGGAATTGTTAAAAATATAATTGCTTAAATATTCACAATTCATTTACGTATTTTAGGTCGAAGATGGGCACTATTTTTAATAATATGGTCAAATTTGGCGGATCGTCGCATTGATCGGACATTCCATAAATGAATCATCATAGTAAATTGTATTATTATAAAAACTTACTGCTGGAGTATTTTAAAAGTAAGCCCATACGTCGATCATTAGCTAGGTACTACTGAAAACAAAAAGCTAATCATCGAAGTTATTTTCAACCATTTTAAGAACTAACTAACTAACTAAGGGTCCTTTTCATCCCAACTGGGACATAAGGCTGCAACCACCTTCCGCCATCTGGGTCGGTCCTGAGCAATGGCTTGTGCTTCGCCCCAGGAAAGTCCCACCTCTTCCAGATCCGTCACCATTGTCCTTCGCCATGTTGTCTTTGGCCGGCCACGCTTACGCTTCCCCGCTGGTGTCCATCTGAGAGCTACCTTAGGTATCCGTTCTTGTGGCATCCGCATTACGTGTGCGAGCCATTTGATTCTGCGCACCTTGACCTCCAGATAAATGTTTATACATCCAGTTTTCTCATATAGGCTCACATTGGAGATCTTGTTTGGCCAGTAGATGTTGCAGATTTTACGGAGGCAGCAATTGTGGAATGAATTTAAATTTCTCATGTCTGTCTTCAAAACTCTCCAACGTTCGGAGCCATATAAAAGTACAGAATTTATGCTGCTGTTGTAAAGTCTGATCTTTGTCTTGAGGCTGTACTGTTTTGATCTCCATATAGGGCGAAGCCTGCTGAAAGCACCTCTGGCTTTATTTAACCTGGCCTTTATGTCCTTTTTGGCACCATTGTTGTTACTAATTAAGCTACCAAGGTAGGTGAAATCGTCTACAAACTCAAGTGCCTCTCCATCGATGGTAATTGGAAGAGTAGCTGCTGCGTTTTGCACATCACTTGGGTTTTCGTTGCATTGATATGCAGGCCCGTCTGTTTAGCGTATTTGCAGAGTCTGTCAGATTTCTCTTGAAATGAGAGCGCCTTGATGAGATGACAGCCAGATAATCAGCAAAGTCCAGGTCTTCAAGATTTGAAAAGGGTGTCCACTGGATCCCTCTGGCATGGTCGGAATTTGTTTGGCATTATCCAGTCTATGGTGATGAGGAACAGAATGGGAGAGAGGATGCACCCTTGTCTAACACCAGACTTCACCTGGAACGACTCTGTAAGAGTGTTGTTAAGGATGACGCTGCATTCGAAGTGCTCATAGAACTTCCCAATGAGGTTGACTATCTTGGATGGTATTCTATAGGCTTTAAGAATATTCCATAGGCTCTCGCGGTGAACACTGTCAAATGCCTTCTTGAAGTCAATGAAGTTGATGTAAAGGGGCACATTCCACTCCAGGCATTGTTCAAGGATGTTGCGCAGAGCAAATATTTGGTCTTTACTTCCTCTTCCTTTGCGGAACCCTGCTCGTTCTTGTATGAGTTTACCATCTATGGCTGCATCAATCCTTTGGAGGAGAAGTCTACAGAAGACTTTGCTGGGAATGGAAAGGAGTGTTATCCTTCGCCAGTTGTCGCAGTTGATAAGGTCACCTTTCTTTGGTAGCTTGATGATGAGGCTTTGACACCAGTCCTTTGGGATGATATCATTTTCCCATATCGTTCCAAAGAGGTAAGTCAGCACATGTGCAGCTGTGGTTATATCAGCTTTCAGAAGCTCTGCCTGTAGGGAGTCAATACCAGGTGCATTGCCGCTCTTCGTGGCCTTGATGGCTGTTTGGACCTATGCTTGAGTAAGAAACAGCTTAACAAATAATTTAATGAAATTTAAAACATAAAAGGTTAATCCCTACAGCGCTTGAAAGTTTTTACGGAGTAAGAAATTCTGGGATCAAAATTCTCGAAAAAAGATAAAAATGTATGACGGTGGTCGCAAAGCGTGGTAAAACTGTATTCGTTATCGATTTCATCTTAACATATGAGTGGTTAAAGCTTTACACAAAATTGCGTGCAATCAAACAATAACAAAATGCGATGAATGTTCAAATATTTACAAGGCGTTTGGCTGTCGATTTGATGCTGATGAAGTGCCATGATTTTAGGAAAGGTAAGGTCAGAAACAATAGTTAGAACGCTGGAGGGGTTTCAGGTTTTTATTCATGGACGGCCGTACGGCCGAATGGGCTTAAGAAAGACGGAACAATATGCTAAAGCACGGACAGACGGTGGAAACAAATTTTAAAAAAAAGAAAAAAGAAAAAATCCACCAACGTACACTTACTATTTTAACGCTTTCTCGACTAAGCGGTGGACGACAAAATGCAAAAGAGAAGCAGACACATGTTATGTACAGATGAAATGTCATTAGATACAAAGATCAACTTGGTTTATTGAAGCTTGAGGTATATATGGTTTACTTTACAAAACCTGAATTTGAAATGTTCAGTTCTAAAGGAAAAGATGGTTTCGATAATAATATGATCTGGTTGATTCTGTGTATATCTGCCTGCTTGTCTATATGTATATGTGTCTGTCTGTCTTATTGAACCCTGCTCTTTTCGTTTATACTTTATACCTATATGACTTTCCTAGATTTGTGTTAAACTTTTGTCCATTGGAAAGATTGTCTTGTCGAGAGGTGTGATTGTTTCCGAAATTGATCACTAAAAATGTAAAAAATCTAATTACGAATTTTAAAAATTACCAAAACCTGAATTTGTACGAATACTTTTATCTAAGTTAAATGTAGGCATAATGAAGAATTATTATTGATACATGTATCAGAATCAGATGTGGTTGTACTCAAAAATTTCATGTCTATTTGCAGTTGAAGTTGAGTGCACTTTATTTTTTAATCGTGTCGCCAGCCCCGATCTTGCCGACCACTCTTATTAACATTCAGTGTACTGTCTGCACGTTTGAAGTTGCGCATATCACATGACCTTGTGCAATGCTGCTTTAAAGAGTGTTTAAGTTGTTACGACTTTCTTTTGCTGCTTGGATTTTGTACCCTGCATATTTATGAATATATACCTGGTTTTTGAGCGAAACGGGTGAAAATAGAGGATACAGCAAAATAATTATATTATAATGTGATACTTAATTATGTTGATAAAAAACATCTTCAAATCGATCATTTTCCTTGTCAAATGTTGCATATAATATTTAAAATAGCATTCAAATACTCTTTGTGAAAAAAACAACATACTTTTATTTTTATTCCATATCGGTAAAGTCTCACATGCTGCATCTTGTATGAATTTCCAACCATTTAAATTATTGAAACTTATCATTTTTATTTATTGACTGGTGCTGTAAAAAACAGAGACTGAATAACTTACTGAAAACATATTGGTAATTTAAGGTGTACAAAACTTGTTTTGCTGCTGAAAATTGTATTGGAAATTAGCAAACGGTGTGCACAATGAATGTTTTAACTAATTTAAAGATGAAGTATAAATATCAGAGTCCACATCTTACATTGTAGGACTAATAATTGTGCCGGATATGTAGCTACTACCAAAATCATAAATATAAAATATAACTGGGCAATTAAGGCGTAAAGAGTAATATGTGGATGTATCTAGTAAATTTATAATGACAACATCCTTTCTAACGATAAAGACTGCACTCATATAGAGCACAAACCCCTTGACCCCATGCACAGTCTGCAAGCTTCAACCGGTTTTGTCTTGGTTTGGTGACCTCGATTTTTGCGAATACGATAAATACAAAATGATCGGTAGATACATCGAAAGCTTCATTACTGCACCACTCTGTAAATAAATTAAAACGACGCCATCTTTGCTCTACCTACACTGTAATTTACCAGCTAGGGGGAGCTAAAAATATATGTGCTACATTTGGATTCTTGAAAAGTGAATATCTTACACCAAGAGAAAAGTGCTTTATTGAGATATTTGACCAATGACAGTCAAACGTACAATAATAAAACCAGAATAGGATTATTTTAAAAAAATCTCGAAGCGTACATATTTAAATATACCAAAATTGCGCCTTCTTGAACCGCTACAAGCACTAGGTGGGAAATTATCTGTATTCTATTTTTAGCAACAAGAGTGGCTTAATATCGAGGAGTTCAATTGCTTTAGGCCGAATTACAGTATTCCCCAACTGTTGTAGACAAGATGGGGGTCGTTTAATTAAATCTAAAGTTTATATCAATGTCCATTTGATGTTCTTGCCTCTATACAAATTTAACACAGCACACAACTACATATATTAATAATGCATACTTTCGACTTAACGGGTACTTCAAAGATAATTGCGAATGTTTTCAATTTGTTCTTTTTAAAGACTTTGACACGTACCCTGCAAGTCGAGATCTATACACTAGACTTGGATATGGGGTTTGTTTTACGACTTTGACACGTACCCTGCAAGTCGAGATCTATACACTAGACTTGAATATGGGGTTTGTTTTACGACTTTGACACGTACCCTGCAGGTCGAGATCTATACACTGGAAATTGGATCTGTTATCATTAGTTACTACTCGACATAACTGTCTCAATATTTGGAAGGCAACCTTGGCCCAGATAATCTCTTTGTACCAATCATGTCCATATATGGATATAAAATCAGAAACCAAAGCATATTTAATATATGCTGTATCACTATATTTAAGCCTGTGGAGTTACAACTTCCCGCTTGTCATGCACCTGAAGCTACAAATACAATACTTGGAATTTGAGCGTATATCGACTGAAACAAAATGACTAAGCTTAACAAAGTTTGCTTCCTTTTTCTTTCCTTCTGTATGTAAAAAAAAAGCAGAAACACGTGAATAAATATTTATATCTCTCAATTTACTTTATCTTTTGAGGCTGACTCTTTTGACAAAATCAATCTCCAAAACCGCTGGTGTGCTCCCCATCACCAGCCCTTTAAATTGTGAGTGCAGGTAAGCCATTTTGATGTGTGCAAGTTTGCTGTGACACACGAACCAACCTGTGAACATTGACATTTTACAAGTACACAACCTTAAGGAACAAGAATGGAAGATTTTTCACTGACTGTCACAAATTTGTGTCCGTATAATCAATTAAAAATTAAAAATAAAAATAAAAAAATCTGTCATATATCAAGAATATTTTTTTCTTTTTTTGGGGGGGGGGGAGACTTTGTCATATAATAGTGCGAAAACGTTTTCTTCTTTTTCTTTGGTCTTTAAAGAACATTATAGTTCTTTACAATTAATTGATTGTGTAGGACAGTCGCAAGAGTAGTTATCCAAAACGACTACACGTATTTACAGTTTAAATATGCAGTCTTTGTGTATTAAATGAGCACTCGTGATTATCGTGCCAAGATTACATGGACGTCTAATCTGACATACGACAAGATAAAATCATTTAAGTTTGAAATACTATGCTCGAATTCTTCTTCCTTTTCCAAACAGAAGCTTACTATATATAAACATTTAAGGTGTGATTGAATCACGACCGTCACACAGAGGTGGTCTGTCATTTGTGTAAGGTTAGAAAGGAAATATTCATTTGCGTACCATATGAAGAGTAGGGAAACCTCCCTCCTATTCCATTCAAAAACCTCCCTGTACCGTTTGTACATGCATGTGTATGAATCATGAACTGCAGATACAGCATTCAGTTATTCCATGGACTTGTTATGCAAAAGAACGTTATTACATTTATAGATGTTATGTCAGCTAGGTTTTTATGTTTTGGAGACCGAGTAAACATCCTGGTCTGAATAACAATGCCATACTTTCCTGTTTACTTGCATTCTCTGAGAGAGATAATAATGAATTTCTTCCCTTGAACGCAGTGCCTTGGTGTGAAATAAAATATCTACATATGTAATGTTTACAAAAGAGCCCATTCATGGCTTCAAAAGAATTTATAAAGAATTGTATTAAATTGATTTGAATGTCTAAACTAGCACTCTGATGAGAGGTGTGTGTATTATTTATGTGTGTATTAATTATTTGTGTATTGTTTATTTTACAGGTTTCTTAGTCCTTGACTGAGATAATGAAATATTAGAGAATAGATAATAATGGCATATATTTATATATGACTAAATTTATATATAGGTTTATTTTTCTTGTTGATTTTCAACAGGTTTTAATATCAGAATATGATGTATAGATCAATGAAATTTCCTAGAGTACGATGTCTTTCACTAAAGATCTCCAACCAGTGTTATTAAGTCACGTGTCAAAACCACATGCTTCTCCTTATGCCAGCTTCCATAACAATAAATACAACTAATGACACAGCGACACTGAAACAACTAATATGTATGGTAGTACTTAAATACCATGACACAGCCACTGACTGGACTCATATGTATGGTAGTACTACAGTGCCATGACACAGTGATTGGCACGACGACGCACATGTACGGTAGTACTTCACAGCCATTGGTATTTCATAAGTTGGTAATACAAAACGCGCAGCGTTTTTTTTTTTTTTCTTCTCAAGGTTACAATTTGTATTGCTTTCATTCATCCATCTCCTCTGTGTCTGAAAATAAACAACTCTAATCACCATGAGTCTGTTGCGTTATGTTATTTTCGATTGCATTATTGCACAAACTGTACGGATACACATAGTTTAAGTTAGTGCACGATTAGAATCATTGGACAAAGGAGATAGATAACTTAGTATTATCTTGTTCCTTGATGATATTAAAGGAGTTTCACATATGCACGCATACTATCCTCAGCCCACTACCCCCACCCCCTTCTCAGTTATGAGCGTCCTATACACCCACTCGTTGCTAGGGATATGATCTGTGACTACAACACAACAAAGCAGGGAAGTTTTTAATTACTCATACTACATTCTAATAGCATTTTTACCAACGTTTATTCTGAGAACAATTACGAGAATCCTACACCTTTTCTTGTCCGACTGTGACACTGACATTAGTCAATACCATGTGTCATGTATAGCAGTTATAAGTATACATTATAAGGCGGTTCAATCCGGCTTCTACGTTATTTATAAGTCCAAATTGCATAACATCTGCACATTAGTTGAGTTCCACAATGCAGACTTAGTTGCAGTTATACATTATTGATTTTGCTGACTCAAACCCACTCCGCCCAGATTTCGGTATCGACTTCCTTAGTTGATGAATAAGCCAGTAAAAAAAAAAAAATGCATGACATACAAACTGCACTTCAGGTCTGCAAAAATCCCTCTTAAAGGACTATATTGAATAAAGGCAGTTTTCTGCCCCTTTGTTTTGTGAAAAAATAAATATTATTCAATTTCATAACTCTTTGTCTAATTGTGCTATTTAACATAAACATGAAACTCATCTACATTCATTATGTTTATAGATCTCCAATTCATAGAAAAAAAAAAACCTTTAAAATGGGCTGGTGTTCAAAATTGCAAAATAAACGCTGCGTTTAGCAACTTCATACTCCAAATTAGATACAAGCACAGTCTTGTTCCACGAAGACATTTCAGCAGACTGTGTATTTCTTATAAGCAAACTTGCCTTCAGAATATAATCGTGGAACAAGGTTGCTCTGATACCAAAAAACCAAACATTCATGAGTTTTACTGTCTACGTAGCGTTAGCATTTTGTTCCTGTTGCACTGTTGGTACCTCGATCTCCACTACGCGTAAAAAATAAAACTGCATTTTCTACCGCATTTTATTCTATTCTACCTGTATTGTATTCAAAATATTCCGAAGAAACAACAAAACGATATTTTAAACAATCTTATTCATTTCTTTCTGACATTATTTATCCTTTCTAAATTTTAACTTACTTTGCGCACATAACTATTTTTTTGTTTTAGAGGCGCCAGAGGGGATTCGGAAAAAAATTAAACAGAAACTGAGAGGCGTCTATATTAAGTAACATTTTATTGTTTAACGTGCCTGAACATTGAGAATTTATCGCACAAAGGATGCCATAACAAAGATGAATATAAAGAGATATATTGTTGCTTCCAAATAAAGTATAACAAAAGAATTTATTGTTTTATATTCAATTATATTTTGAGACAACTCATCATGTGGCTGAAATTAAGCATACGATAGAGTCTAGTTGTGGTGCATTTCTTCACACATACACATACATACATATCTTAGAATGCAACTTGCTATATAGGTCAAAGCCAAAATACATTTAAGAAGATTTAATTCAGTCAATATTTCTTCTTGTTTTAACAGCATTAGCGTTTTAAAAAAAGATAGTGGTGGTGGTGATGGGTCTATACTGTACCATACTTCCATGGAGTACACAAGAAAAAGATGTTTTAAAATGTACTATATCATATGCACTAAATCTGCTTCATAGCAAATGTGTATATAGTAATTCATTGTCTCCCAAACTATGCACACAATTCAAAGATATAGGAAAAAATATTAAAATGGTCAGTTAAAACAGGGATTGTTGAACAAAAGTAGACGTCAAACTCTAGATTGACCATGTAATCCAATATAATTATTGAACTTATAGTACTTGCACAAGTAGCAGAAAATAACCAGGTTCGATTCACGGAAGGGAACATATTTGTTTCGTCTCTGTTTTTACTAACCTTTAGAATGTGGCAGATACCTCCAAATGTACAGATTAGAACCTAAGTTTAAATAATTGGTGAATTTTCTTCAAGCAAATATATATTTGGAGAAAGAGAGAGAAAAAAAAAACACGTAGAGTATCACCATATAAAATAATGCGAATTAATGTATGCGAGTGCAAATGTAAAATTTGCTTGAAAATAATTATATTTTCACAGATGATGAGGGGGTAGTCTTCTAACGGATTGGGGTGGTGGACGGGTGGGTGGTTCAGATCCTATTCAGCATTCGAAATTGCTGCCTGCCCAGCAACTTGACACTATCTACTTTCACATAGTTCCAAAATGTTGTTTTTTCTTCTTCTTTGTCGTTTTTAAAGAATTTTATACTTTGTTTCAATAGTTATTTGACCCAAGTTCAGCAGGTTATGAAAGTGAATTTTCAGTTTCATTTTAGTTTTGCTGTTTTATTTTATTTTTTGTGGTGGGGGTGCAATAAGTTTGAAATTGCTCCTCCCCTTCCCCGGAAACATTCATGCATGCAAGATATATAATTTTTCTGCGAACTTCCTTTTCACTATATTTGTATTTAATGCTCTGTGTATGCATACACGAGAGGGAAAGTAATGATTTTTGGGAATTTGTGTTTCTTGTTTATATTATATTACACATGGCAGATGCATGCACAAAACTGTCCAATTTTAATAATACTGACACCTCTTTTACATACTTCACAATTTTGTTAAACGTAAAAGATATTTTCTTTCCCATAACATTTCCACTAAATATCTGCGAGGGAAATATCAGATGCTAATTCAGTCAATGTTAACCAGGGTTGAATATTTATTTTTAAAAACGTGTCTCAAAGGAAATCTATCTATCTATCTATCTATCTATCTATCTATCTATCTATCTATCTATCTATATATATATAGAGAGAGAGAGAGACAGAGAGACAGAGAGAGAGAGACAGAGAGAGAGAGAGAGAGTTGTGTGTGCTCCTGTGTAAATCTGAGTATATAACGTAGATTTTGAATGTGTTATTGACTGTTTCACTGTGCTATTATATATCACCAATGAGAGAGAGAGAGAGAGAGCGAGAGAGAGCGAGAGAGAGAGAGAGTATTCCTTAGAAATTAATATGAATCTCACCTACATAATGAATAAAATGATGAGTATACATGCACATTTTCAGTACCACGCGTATATTTGTCAGATGTGATTTTGAAGATTTTACTGGTAACAACATGGAGTATGTGCATCTGTGTGTATTTTGTATGTGCATGTACAATCTTGAGAGAGATACATAATACACATCATTTATGATGTATATATATATATATATATATATATATATATATATATATATATATATATATATATATATATATATATATATATATATATATTCATTCTGTATGTCACATCCCGTGGACGTTTATTTCCTTATTTTTTATTATTATTATTTTTGTTTTTGCAGGCATGGCCAAAGTTCAATTCAGTATCAGTTACTGTCATACATACCACTCATAACAATTGAGTAAATGTGGTAAGATCACACTTGACAAAGCAATATTTACAACAAAGAAAAACAATGGAACAAAAGTGAAACTGAACATGGAAGAAAAAAATCAAGATGAGTAAATGCGGTGAGATCACACCTGACAAAGCGAAATTTACAACAAGAAAAACAATAGAATAAAAGTGAAACTGAACACGAAAAAAACCCAATCAAAACAATAACTTGTGATGTATGGGTTAAGTGGATGAATTGTGAAAGCAATTGTTATAATCAAATGTCTCTATTTTGAAGGCGAGTATAGCAGTGACAGGCTATAATAAGACAAACAATCCCAGTTATGGAATGGATAATTTAAATCTTTAAACTTTACATTTTTGTTATATGTTTTTTTAAAAACTAATTTAAGCAACAAATACTAATGTGTAGTAGCAACAAATACTACATCTGGTTTGGACATCAGATTCGTGTTCCAACAAAAATACGTTTTTGAAAGAGTTTTTGAAAAACTTTTTAATACTGGAGAGACCAGCCAAGCGATTTCTTTGAAACAAGCTAATGAATATTGGCATTAATTTTCAAGATCGAGGAGATGGAGCAACGATGAAACTTTTCCGTGAAAATGCGTGTGTACGTGCATGTGTGTGTGTGTGAGTACATTGCCACGAAATTAAGGAAAATATTATAAACAGAACATTTTTAGTTTCCAGGAACAAGGGGACAAACACCAATATTTTCGGTGAACAAGAGAACTCAGAAGATTCTAGAAGGCCTCATTATCAATCATATCATCCAACAATATTAAACAATATTTCAAACAGGCACAGTGTTTGATTTGATCAGTGACTGTCCTATTTTTGCAACGGAGCTTAGATAGTTTTATGTTGACTTGTAAGCTAGATTTATTCTCCATGGGTTACTAGCGTTTATTTCGGTTATTTTTGAAAAATTATAACTTTATTTTACGCAACTTTATACCAGAATAATAATAAATATACATAATGCTATTTTAAATTTAGTGAATAGTTTATGGATAGACACTATCTTTGAGAAATACATGGAAAAGTTGAAAAATTTGTCTATCTTCTTTTAATACTTTTTAACGCGGTTTCCATGAGAACACAAAACTTATGTCAGAAATTAAGACAAACTACCTCATACTTGTAATATATATCAAATGAAGAAAATTGGAGAGGGGGCACAAAACGGCCCTTATTCAATATAGTCCTTTACTGTATTTTCGTTTCCGCTGATAAATTCATCACATATTTATAAGATATGAAAAAGATTGAACACCAACGACATGCGACTCAAGACATGCTAATTTGACATTACAATTTCAACTACAACTATTGCTATTTCTGCAGAAGAAACAACAGCTTCTGCCGTTACTCCTCCTCTTATTATTACTACTACTACGACAAAGAAAACAATGACGACGACGACGAGGATGACGACTATTACTACTATTATAGGTGACGCTCATGTTGTTGCCCATTTCCGTTGTTTATTGCGCATGTATTGATACATGCACTTATATAATGGACCGACCATTTAATTTTCGAGGATGAGGGATTCATGGAATTCAAATAAATAAATAAATAAATAAATAAATAAATAAATACATAATTCTACTATCAAATAGCTTAACAAATATTCTTGCTCTGATTTATAGAAAAAAGAACCCTGTTATATCCATTATAATAGTTGAAAAGCAAAAAAATTAAGAAACAAAATTCTCGAGGTTAAATATAAAATAATATCGTGTGTGTGTGTGAGAGAGAGAGAGAGAGAGAGAAAGAGGGAGAGAGAGATAGAGAGAAAGAGAGAGAGAGAGGGGGGGGGAAGTATGTGCTTATTAGCCTTAAAAACAGTCAAACGTACAATTTGTTGACCTAAAATTATTATTGTTGATTATGACATGAGAACGACGCGCACATTTATTTGTTTTTAGTTACACTGTTTTAGATAATTCGGGTCGTGAATTTATTAATTTCTGCAATAAATACTCATTTTTCTATCATTATATACTTAGCAATATAACTTGTCGTTATGAATGTTACTATATTTAAGTACGTAGGATGGATTCCCTGTTAGATTTAGTCTGGAGAATGCGATTAACACTAAATTGTTTAAAACTCCAACTCAGACGACCTCAGTACAGATATTCTAACTCCAATGATGGGGTTGAGGGGTTGGGTGGTTAGATGCAAACTGTAATATAATCGCGGTCATATGTAATCTAAGTTCTGTTGAACTTAAAATTTGCTATTAATATTCCTGACGAAGATTAGAAGTACTAGTATCGAGTTTCTCCCATGATGCTGGAACAGTTTACCTGGCGAAGGCGATCAAAACATCTGTACCTTGTATAAATATATTACCAGGGCGTGGCTGTAAACACAGATTAGGATTACTCGGTCTGAATCGATACATTATGGAAATTGCTCCTGTTTAACATGCATCCAATACAGGACAACATAGATACATCTATGCCGTTACATAATGCTCCTTTAAAACACGCGTCCAACAGAGGACAACATAGATACATTTATGCCGTTAAATAATGCTCCTTTATAACACGCGTCCAACAGAGGACAACATAGATACATCTATGCCGTTACATAATGCTCCTTTATAACACGCGTCCAACAGAGGACAACATATATACATCTATGCCGTTACATGATGCTCCTGTATTACACGCGTCCAATAGAGGATTGAATCGATACGTTACCGGTGTTGCTCCTTTATAACACGCGTCCAACAGAGGGCAACATAGATACATCTGTCCGTTACATAATGGTCTGGAAGATAAGGATTTGTGCTGTTTATTTTTCTTATGGCTGCAAGTAATGAACTTAGACTCTGATCTGCTGGCACTTTATGCCACGGGACTCTTGTGTCTATGCTGCTAGTAGTTGATGCGAGTTATCCACGGATAAAGATGGTGCATTCAGTCATTATTTATATAAATTACAGTCGTTTGTTCCTCTTTCACCATCAAGTTTTCTTAATTTTTAATTTTTTTAAATATATATATATATATTACTTGGTTTTCGTCGGTAATTAATAGAAAAAAATAAGAGTACTAAAGTTGATCTTTAATGTAATTTAGGTTGTGTGGGTTATAGAAACAATTATGATCATCGTATTGGTATTATTTTCTAATGTAACAGCTTACGTTCAGTGTCGTCAATGATCACCCATCGCTGTTATATATCAAGGAGTCTTATAAGTAGGGCCTCAAGTTTAGACACAAGCCGTAATTTAAGTCTCATTAGTAGGGCCTCAACTTTAGACACAAGCCGTAATTTAAGTCCCATTAGTAGGGCCTTATCTTTAGACACAAACCGTAATTTAAATCTCATTAGTAAGGCCCCAGCTTAAGATACAAGCCGTAATTTAAATCTCATTAATAGGGCCTTAACTCTAGACACAAGCCGTAATTTAAGTCTCATAAGTAGAGCCTCAACTTTAGACACAAGACGTAATTTAACTCTAAATAGATATATCCTTAACTGCATCGTTTAACTTCCTTTTTTAACTTGAATGACCCACAATATTTATTTCTTGCAAACAGTGAAAAGCAAAGGTCGATGTGGCTCTCTCTTTCTCTCTCTCTCTCTCTCTCTCTCTCTCTCTCTCTTTATATATATATATATATATATATATATATATATATATATATATATATATATATATATATATATATATGCCGTTACAACTTGGCAAATCGAGAGTGTACAAGAAACAAATCTATAGGCATGGACAAGCTAATATCTGCCGAATGGCCGCGCCTACCTGGAAAAATGTACATGTTAAGCCATCATATCTGTATATACTGTATTTGGAATTACAGTTCTGGTGATCGATATTATGGAATGATGTTTTGTTATATTCATTTGTTAAGAAATACATCCAACATAGGGCGTGGCTGCAGATGCATAACATTATGAAGTCTAGATCGATAACACTGACTCAGCATCCTTGACCGCAAAACAGCAGGAAAACCTCCAATTATAGAACACGTCAATTTATCCATTATTTATCACATTGAATATTCACCAGGCTTTACAATAAGGATAAACTTGTTGGCATTTGTTTTCAATGTCTTATTTTATGTCATGTAATAATAACAAATGATCTTAAAAGGCTAAATATTACCTTGATTATTTATCTCTAATAACTTAGTCGATGTAACATGAACATGCTTGTTTGTATCTAGGTTTTTCCTTACAAAGCCTTGTGTTTAATATGTCTTTAGGTATGTTCCTTACTAAGGATAGTGTCTAATATATATCTAAGTCTGTTCCTTGCTAAACGCAGTGTTCAATATATCATTACGTCTATTTCTTACTAAGCCTATTGTTCAATATATCTTTAGATATGTTCCTTACTAAACACAGCGCCCAATATGTCTCTAAGTCTGTTCCTTACTAAAACTAGTGAACATATCTTTAGGTATGTTCCTTACCAAGCATATTGTCCAGCATGTTTCTTAGTCTGTTCCTTGCTAATCGTAGTGTCCAATATGTATTTAGGTCTCTTCCTTACTACGCCTATTGTTCAATATGTCTTTAGGTTTGGTCCTTGCAAAGTGTAGTGTTCAGGGTGCCTTTAGGACTATTTCTTACTAAGCCTATTGTTGATTATATCTTTAGATATGTTTCTTACTAAGCATAGTGTCCAATATGCCTTTAGTTATGTTCTTTACTAAGAATAGTGTCCAATATGCCTATAGTTATGTTTTTTAATAAGCATAGTGTCCAATATGCCTTTAGGAATGTTCGAATGTTCCATACTAAGCTGCGTGTTCATTATGTCTTTAGGTCTGTTCCTTACTTAGTCTATTGTCCAATATGTATCTAGATCTTTTTCGTGCTAAGCGTAGTGTTTAGTTTGTCTTTATATATGTTCATTACTAAGCCTGGTGTTCAATATGTCTTCTTTTTTCAGCCTAATATTCAACTCGTTCGTATGTAGGTTCCTTAATAAGCGGAATTATTCCGATATGTGAAGGTGAACATGATCGCCTGTATTTTTAAAATTGCAATTATACTTGTCTACTTAAACGAAAATAAGAATAACCATACCATAAACAGAGACACGACGGCTTTAGCTCGAGTATGTTTGTCTGTTGTTTTTTTTACACATACACACATACGCTCACTTGCCTTTTTCTGGTACTACTCAATTCTTATTTATTTGTTTATTTGTTGATGCCATCTCAGAAAAGTGCAGATATGTATCCACTTAGGCAGCTGGAACTAAACTGAACTGGTGGGCTTAAGGCCCCTGTATTTATACTACTATTTATATTACTGGAAAGTTCTAGAAAGTTCTAGAAGTTACTCCAAGTTTGCTCAGCACTGAATCTATCTGGAATGTTCTGGAAAATAGGCAAATTTCAAAGTATCACTGTCCTGGTCACAAAAGCAAAGTTTGTGGGGAATAATAGCCATTTTCTATACTTTTGAGGCATAAGCAATTAGGAAATAACACTTACTACCCATTAACAACAATTGTGTTACATAGTGTAGTTTATCTTCAATGCAACGAGATAATTTGTATGAAAGTCGTGGACACTTGCATGCGTATTGCACAATTTAAAGTAACTACATAATTCGACTTTACTATCCTATGACAAAGGTAGTATTTTCAACTCAAACGGAGCAAACTAATTCAGACTCTGTTATCATCACCTTGTCAAATAGATTACACAGTACTGCTAATCTAAACATTTTTCTCCACCAGTTTCTGTAACAAGATGCCTCCACACATGAGGCCTTGTAACAAGATACCTCCACACATGAGGCCTTGTAACAAGATACCTCCACACATTAGGCCTTGTAACAAGATACCTCCACATATGAGGCCTAGTAACAAGATACCTCCACACATGAGGCCTAGTAACAAGATGCCTCCACATATGAGACCTAGTAACATGATACCTCCACACATGAGGCCTTGTAAAAAGATACCTCCACACATGTAACAAGATAACTTCCACACATGAGGTCTAGTACGGCAAAAAGTCTAAATGCAGGCATTCTAGTACAAGAGAGAGAGAGAGAGAGAGAGAGAGAGAGTTTATAATGATGAATGTATTTTGGTACTGATAATAATTACGCAAAAAATATTATCTGTGAATAATATATTTAATTGCATAACAATCTTTGGTCAAGTGAGAATTCTACAACCATTACTAATTAGTCTAGGCTCATCTAGTCTGCCTCCATGTATGGAGAAAACTCACAGAGATAAGAAACAAGAAGCCCCCTTTTTGTTGAGTCCACTTTTAGCTTAACTAGAAAGTAAACAACTTCAGCATTGAACTCAATCCAAACAACTTTAGCATTAACTGTAATAAAGGGTGTGAATGAATGGAGGGCCAGTGGACATGCACACGAGAGAAAAAAAAAGTTGCCTGATGGGAATTTTGGGCTACAACTGGGTATGAGCCCCCCACCCCGCCCCATTCTCTTCCCCTGCTCCCAAGTCGTGGGAGCTGCTTTGGCAGTTGCTACGCCACTGCATTATTATTAATAATCATTTGCACAGTTATGCATCAAATAATTAACTATCCCCTTACACTCACAGCATACACTGATATGACGTTGTTTTTTGAACATGCACATATTTATCATCAGTTTGGAAAATTTCCACAATAGAAAAATATATTCCTCTTTATGCACATCAACATTTGTTGCAAGAGACGGGATTAAAAAACTATAAGCTCCAAAAACACAACTTAAACACGATAATTACTTTAATTACACGTATATTCTGGAATAGACTTAACTTTAGCTGAAAATAAAACATCTTAAAGCCAGACGTTGGAACTTAAAATTAGATGTTCTACAAGTTTTGCCTCGAAGCTTGATCCTTTCTTTTTCTAAATCTTTTTATTTCGGGGGTGGGTGGGTAAAGCTATATCAAACACTCGTCTTTTAAATTATGTTACCCTTGTAGCAATGGCCTAACGTATTACTCGTGCCCTGTAGCAATGTCCTAAGGTGTTACTCGTGCCCTGTATCAATGTCCTAAGGTGTTACTCGTGCCCTGTATCAACGTCCTAAGGTGTTACTCCTGCCTGCCCTGTAGCAATGTCCTAACATATTACTCCTGCTCTTGTAGCCATGGCATAACTTATTACTCGTGTCCTTGTAGTAATGACCTAATTCATTACTCGTACCCTTGTAGCAATGACCTAACGTATTGCTCGTGCCCTTGTAGCAATGACCTAACGTATTACTCCCGCCCTTGAAGCAATGACCTAATGTATTGCTCATGTCCTTGTAGCAATGACCTTACGTATTACTCTGCCCTTGTAGCCATAAGCCTAACTTATTATTCGTGTCTTTGTAGCCATGGCCTAACTTATTACTCGTACCCTTGTAGCAATGGCCTAACGTATTACTCCTGCCCTTGTAGCCACGGACTAAAATAGTACTCGTGTCCTGGTAGCAACGATCTGACATATTACTCGTGCATTTGTAGCCACGGACTAACTTTGAAGAATACATCATCAGGGTCTAGGGCATTTGCTTTTAGTCATAGTAAGAATGTCACAGACACTGATTTGCCGGGGTTTATGCTGCGGAAAATCGGATTCAACCCCGTTCGCAGCTGGGCATGCGTTTCACTAAAGAATATAGGATAATAAAAAATAAATCCCAGTTTAGCCTTTTGCATTTGGCTTTTGGCTTTTGCAACTGATTTTGCTCAATGTTATTTCCAGCTTTTAACATATACTATTTGAAATGA
Organism: Margaritifera margaritifera; assembly: GCA_029931535.1. Taxonomy (NCBI): domain Eukaryota; kingdom Metazoa; phylum Mollusca; class Bivalvia; order Unionida; family Margaritiferidae; genus Margaritifera; species Margaritifera margaritifera. The sequence continues at coordinate 13,129 of JAQPZY010000477.1, read as the reverse complement.
TACCAGTCTTATTTCTTATACAAGTGTGTAGTTCTTGGTACCTGCTTATAGTTGACTGGCGTGCTGTCAATTTCACAAAAGACAATATTATGATTAGGCATGGCTGAATAGACTGCCACCTTCTTAACATGATTTGTTGTAAGAAAGAAAGAGGCCAAGAGTATTGTAGCTTCTTGTGGATTCATAAACCCTATGAACCAGATCGAAATCATCTTGGAGACTGATACAATTCTCATATATTTGAAGTAGGCGTTTTCAGCAATTGTGTTTAAGGTAGTACTGGCAGTAGTAGTGTTGGTGGCAGTTTCAGCAATTGTGCTTAAGGCAGCTGTCGTAGTAGTGAGGTTGGTGTTAGTGGTCGTGGCAATGTCATCCATTTTATGATTGGTAAAACTGTCCGTCTCTTTTTGAAAAAGATTCGTACAATTGTATGAACGGGTATGGCACACAACTTTTCTACCAGAATTTACTTCAGAAGACTAATGCTTTTTTCTAGGCTGGCTTGTGTTTGATATTACGTTACCTGCACTCTAGAAATGCTGTTTAGAAGGAATCAACCGTGCTAAGCAAAGGAATATACACAAAATGGTGTTGAATTACATTATTTTTCCACAGCTTCACTTTTCTCTCCACTTTATCATGACATTCATCTCAACTCTTTTCGCCCTTTTGCGGCCAAGGATTCCTTCTACTAATCCGCAAGAACTCGTTTATTTCCGTATGTTGCCTTTCATTAGGCTTTTTTTGCGGCATCATACATTCAAGAAAGGTATAGCTAACTCTGATAGATTTTGCACTTATTTAAAGATCAAATCCTCTATGATGTTTATGTTACGTTTGAAAGTGGATTTTGTTAATGTTGCTGTTTCTAGAAGACAGATCTTGAAGACAGCAAATGATTGTAACTTCAGTTGCAACCTGCTGCATTATATCCAAGCGAAGTCTTTATTATTTTAACATTCCGGGATTGGATACTTTCCAGGGATTTGCCTTTCCAAATTGGTGCACTGCCAACTTTGTCTCCTTACCTGAAGGAGTTCATACGCTTCTTACATAGTCATGCAGTTGGTATTTGTGGAAAAATAACAGCTTTCTTACCTTGCTTTTAGTGCTGGTTAATGTCAGACAATCGAAAGAAAAAAAAGTTGAAGACCATCTAAATAGAATTACAAAATACCCTCGCAGTGTGTGCTTTATTTTTATTGAGAAGGAAAGCGACTTTTATTGCAAGCTTCATAATCACGGGAGAGCTCAGTCGTGAAAATAATGATCGTCGTGCGTTGAGAAGATAGAAAATATATAAGCCACAGAAAAATAAAAAAAAAATAAAAAAAATAAATAAATTGGAATTAAAGTAACATATTCGACTCAGAAAGAGTTATCATAAGTTGAGTATTAGCTGAACTTTATACCAAAAGAACATGTTTTATTCTTCCTGTATAATATATATATATATATATATATATATATATATATATATATATATATATATATATATATATATACATATACATATATATATATATATATATATATATATATATATATATATATATATATATATATATATTGTTACGACTCTATGGTCTAATAAAAATGTAACAGAAAGAAAGTGAAACCAACAAATCAAGTAAAAATCAACAAGCAATTTATTACTAGATAATTAAAATGAAAAATCAAAAAGTCACTTACAGTAATGTGTTTTGAAATCCTAATAATCCAATAAGAATGATTGTTCTAATCACAAGTCCTAAATATAGAATGTTCCGAATTCACGGCTGTGTCCTTGAATGTTATGATGTGCTAATGGTCTCCAAAGTCCTGATGTACTAGAAATCTTGATGTGCTGATGTCAAAATGAAATATTCCAAAATCTCTGAATAAGTTCACATAAATTCCAAAATCATCAATTAAAAATCCAAAATCCAAAAGTTTATGAGGACTGTTATAATCCAATGAATATTTAAAATAATTCCTCTCTTAGAATTTGGAATGAATTTTCACAACTGTAATAGCTCTTTACAAGACTGATGGTAATGTCAAAACTGAATAAATGTCCACCAAACATGGTATATATAAAGATTGGTCACATGACAGAATGTTCTAGAACATGAGTCATCCTAATGGAATTTTTACTTGTAAACAAAAATCAACCTTGACCTTCAAATTGAGAAAACATATTGATCAAAACAACCTAATTCAAGGACACTAGTTAAACATGTTTTTCCTGATAACATTAAGATTTAAGCAAATATTAAAGTGAAGAAACATTTATAATTTCCTAAAATATTTATAATATTATATAAACATCATACATAACACCTCCCCTCATAAAGAAAAAGAAAGATTTATGTAATAAAGCTTTCTTTTGAATATACATCTAATACTATAATAACCAAAATTACATAAGAACATGTTTTATGATACTGGACTTAATTACATCAAGCAATATTACATTTCTATGCAGGTGAGAGTGCATCTGCAATCACATTGTCTTTTCCCCTGATGTGTTTGATGTCAATGTTATATTCTTGCAATATCAAACTCCATCTCAACAATCTCCGATTTTTATCTTTCATTTTGTTGATGAAAGTAAGGGGATTGTGATCACTGTACACAATAATTGGAGAAAGAGCTGAGGTAACATACACTTCAAAATGCTGTAAAGCCAATATCAAAGCCAAACATTCCTTCTCAATTGTGGAATAATTTTTCTGGTGCTTGTTTAGTTTTTTAGAAAAATAACACACAGGGTGATCCACGCCACTTTTGTCTTCCTGAATCAATACTCCACCAACCCCTACATCACTTGCATCAACAGATAATTTAAATGATTGGCTAAAATTTGGTGCAGAAAGAACTGGTGCATTCTTAAGCATGGCCTTTAACTTGTCAAAAGATTCCTGACACTTGTCAGGCCAATAAAATTTGGCTTTCTTACTCAATAAACTTGTCAAAGGTTCAGCAATTGTGGAAAAATTGGAACAAAATTTCCGATAATATCCAGCCATACCTAGAAATCGCATCAGTTGCTTTTTACAAATTGGAACTTGAAATTCAGAGATAGCTTTGACCTTAACTTCTATAGGTTTAACTTGACCTTGTCCCACAATATGTCCTAAAAATGTGACACAAGCATAGCAAAACTCACTTTTGCTCAAATTAATTGTCAGATTCGCATCACTGAGTCGATCGAAGAATTTTCGAATGGTTTCCAAATGATCTTCCCAGGTGTTGTTGTAGATAATGACGTCATCGATATAAGCGTCACAATTATCAAGACCAAATGTTATCATGTTCATCAGACGTTGAAACGTTGCAGGCGAATTTTTCATTCCAAACGGCATGACTTTATATTGATAAAGTCCATCTGGAGTTGCAAATGCTGAAATTTCTTTTGCCCTTTCCGTCATTGGAATTTGCCAGAATCCTTTTAAAAGGTCAAACTTGGTGACATATTCCGCATTTCCAATTTTATCAATGGAATCGTCCATTCTTGGGATTGGAAATGAATCAGTTTTGGTGACACTGTTGACTTTTCTATAGTCAGTACACATACGGAATGTATTATCTGGCTTGGGAACAAGAATACATGGTGAACTCCAGTTACTTTGACTTGGTTCTATGAAATCATTCTCCAGTAAATACTGAATTTCTTTCTTCAGATAGTTCTGTTTGAGAGGATTCATCCTATAAGGATGCTGTTTCACAGGCGCAGAATCTACAATGTCAACGTCATGATAAATTTTACTTGTTCGTGTTGGAACATCAGGAAACAAGTGCTCATAGTCATGTAATAGCTGTTTTAGTTCATTTCTTTCCTGTTGTTGTAGATGTGAAAGTTTCTGGTCTAGGTTGTTCAATATTTCTGAATTCCGAAGATTGGTTATACCAGAGTCACTATAGTCTGATTGTATTCCATCGTTGATATCTTCACTGTGTGGGACAGGTACAACTAAATTAACAGAATAATTAGCTGGGCTATCTCTGTCAAAATATTCCTTTAACATATTTATATGACAAAGTTGGTTCTGTTTCCGTCTCCCAGGAGTGTTAATGATATAATTTAAGTCATTTACTTTCTTTTCAACGGTATAAGGACCATAAAATTTAGCCTAAAGAGGATTTTGAGGTATGGGAAAGAGAGCCAGAACTTTGTCACCAGGTTTAAAACTCCTTTCCTGTGAATTTCTGTCATACCTTAATTTCATTTTTGACTGGGTAGTGTGAAGATTAGTTCTTGCTACTTCACAGGCCTTTGACAACTTGTATTTGAAATCAGAGACATAATCAAGAAGATTAATCTTTGAATCTTCATTTGAAAGAAGTTTCTCTTTCAATAATTTCAATGGTCCACGGACAGTATGACCAAAAACTAGTTCAAAGGGACTAAAACCCAACGACTCTTGAACTGATTCCCTAACAGCAAACAACAACAAATGAACACCCTCATCCCAATCCTTTTCTGTATCAAAGCAATATGATCGAATCATATTCTTCAAAGTTTGATGAAATCTTTCCAAAGCACCTTGACTTTCAGGGTGATAGGCAGAAGATTTAAACTGTTGGATGCCTAATTCATGCATAACTTGTTGGAAAATTCCAGACATAAAATTTGACCCTTGATCTGACTGGACAGATTTGGGAAGGCCAACAAGTGTAAAAAACTTCACCAAAGCTTTCACAATAGTTTTAGTTTTTATATTTCTCAGAGGAATTGCTTCTGGAAATCTTGTAGATGTACACATGATGGTCAACAAGTATTGGTTGCCTAACTTGGTTTTAGGTAAAGGACCAACACAGTCTACCATTATTCTACTAAATGGTTCATCAAATGCAGGAATAGGTTGCAGATGAGCCTTAGGTATCTTCTGATTGGGTTTTCCTACCATTTGACAAGTGTGACAAGATCTGCAGTATTTAGAAACATCACTTTTGAGTTTCGGCCAATAAAAATGATTCAAGATCTTGTGATAAGTCTTACGGACTCCTAAATGACCAGCCAAAGGAGTTTCATGGGCTAAATTAAGAATTTCCTGTCGATATGACTTAGGAACAACAATTTGATAGCTCACTGACCACTCGTCACCAGCGGGTACATCAGGTGGTCTCCATTTCCTCATAAGGACCCCATTTTTCACAAAGTAACACACTGGAACTTGTGTGGCTTCAGTTTCACTAATAGCCCTCTGAAACAAACAAGATATATCGGGATCTTGCTCCTGTTCAACGACAAGGGATTGTCGTTTGTCACCCTGAGTAGAACAAAGAGAATGAGTTGCCAAAAGAGGAGCACTGTGCTCAATACCATTTGATTGATCAATACCTGAGGAAAAAGTGACCTCATCAAAAGACTGACCAATACATGTGTCAGCTAAAGGAATAATATCCTGATCAACATCACTCTCAAGAGCTCTTTTTGCCATAGCTCTAGTAACTGCACAAGCAGGGTACAAATCAGGGATTTCAGTTTCGACAGGATCAACTTTCTGATCCAAACAAGGCTTGTCAGTTACAAGTGGATTAACCACAACCTTATCTCCAGCTAGGTCATTGCCTAGTAATAAATGAACACCCTCTATGGGTAAAGAAGTCACTGCCCCAACAGTCACAGGTCCAGAAACTAAGTCTGATGCCAAATTTACACAATGAAGAGGAACATTTACAAAGCCGCACTCTACTCCCTGAACAAGAACACTTTCACTTGAAGAAGACTCCTCAGACAAAGGCAAAGTACCTGATAATAAAAGACTCTGAGAAGCTCCAGTGTCCCTTAATATTTTAATTGGGATAGGTTTGGCAGAATCACCAATAAGTGATATAGAACCTTCTGACATGAATGGTTCATAAGCCTCCAAAATATAATCAGACTGGGGTTTGTTTGACCCAACAAATGTATTGCTTTCAATACAAGACCGTGACCTTGACCTCGTAGAAATAAGAGCATTTGGAAAAGCTCTGTCTTTACTCTGTTGCTTATTTTTCAACTTGAAGCAATCATAAATAACGTGCCCTTTCTTTTTACAATAAGTGCACGTAGGAAGAGATAAGGATTTCTGATCAGTCTTATCAGATGTTTGATTCCTAACAGTTGTGCTGTTGTGAAATTTGGAAGTACTCGAATGAGATTGAAATGGTTTTTTTACCAGAAAACTGCTGAGAGGACGATTTATTACCAAATGAAATTTTGTGAGTCAAGGAATAATCATCAGCCATACGAGCAGCATTTTCCAAAGTTTCCACATTCTGCTCGTCAAGATAGGTTTTAACATCACTATGGATGCACCTCTTGAAATCTTCAATTAACTTTCTCATGCACTCTATCCCCTCCTGGATAGGTTTTGAAATGAAATTCTGAACATTACATGCCATAGTAAATGCTTGTTGGTTTCACACAAAAAGAATTTCTCTATTAAAAAATCTTCGCCAAAGACAAAAAAAAAATTCTCCGAGACAAAATCAATATGAATTTCAAAGATAAATTTAATATCTCTAATATGCTTTAAAGAAATTCACATCCCGGACGACCCCAAATTTCTGTTATGACTCTATGGTCTAAGAAAAATGTAACAGAAAGAAAGTGAAACCAACAAATCAAGTAAAAATCAACAAGCAATTTATTACTAGATAATTAAAATGAAAAATCAAAAAGTCACTTACAGTAATGTGTTTTGAATTCCTAATAATCCAATAAGAATGATTGTTCTAATCACAAGTCCTAAATATAGAATGTTCCGAATTCACGGCTGTGTCCTTGAATGTTATGATGTGCTAATGGTCTCCAAAGTCCTGATGTACTAGAAATCTTGATGTGCTGATGTCAAAATGAAATATTCCAAAATCTCTGAATAAGTTCACATAAATTCCAAAATCATCAATTAAAAATCCAAAATCTAAAAGTTTATGAGGACTGTTATAATCCAATGAATATTTAAAATAATTCCTCTCTTAGAATTTGGAATGAATTTTCACAACTGTAATAGCTCTTTACAAGACTGATGGTAATGTCAAAACTGAATAAATGTCCACCAAACATGGTATATATAAAGATTGGTCACATGACAGAATGTTCTAGAACATGAGTCATCCTAATGGAATTTTTACTTGTAAACAAAAATCAACCTTGACCTTCAAATTGAGAAAACATATTGATCAAAACAACCTAATTCAAGGACACTAGTTAAACATGTTTTTCCTGATAACATTAAGATTTAAGCAAATATTAAAGTGAAGAAACATTTATAATTTCCTAAAATATTTATAAAATATTATATAAACATCATACATAACACCTCCCCTCATAAAGAAAAAGAAAGATTTATGTAATAAAGCTTTCTTTTGAATATACATCTAATACTATAATAACCAAAATTACATAAGAACATGTTTTATGATACTGGACTTAATTACATCAAGCAATATTACATTTCTATGCAGGTGAGAGTGCATCTGCAATCACATTGTCTTTTCCCCTGATGTGTTTGATGTCAATGTTATATTCTTGCAATATCAAACTCCATCTCAACAATCTCCGATTTTTATCTTTCATTTTGTTGATGAAAGTAAGGGGATTGTGATCACTGTACACAATAATTGGAGAAAGAGCTGAGGTAACATACACTTCAAAATGCTGTAAAGCCAATATCAAAGCCAAACATTCCTTCTCAATTGTGGAATAATTTTTCTGGTGCTTGTTTAGTTTTTTAGAAAAATAACACACAGGGTGATCCACGCCACTTTTGTCTTCCTGAATCAATACTCCACCAACCCCTACATCACTTGCATCAACAGATAATTTAAATGATTGGCTAAAATTTGGTGCAGAAAGAACTGGTGCATTCTTAAGCATGGCCTTTAACTTGTCAAAAGATTCCTGACACTTGTCAGGCCAATAAAATTTGGCTTTCTTACTCAATAAACTTGTCAAAGGTTCAGCAATTGTGGAAAAATTGGAACAAAATTTCCGATAATATCCAGCCATACCTAGAAATCGCATCAGTTGCTTTTTACAAATTGGAACTTGAAATTCAGAGATAGCTTTGACCTTAACTTCTATAGGTTTAACTTGACCTTGTCCCACAATATGTCCTAAAAATGTGACACAAGCATAGCAAAACTCACTTTTGCTCAAATTAATTGTCAGATTCGCATCACTGAGTCGATCGAAGAATTTTCGAATGGTTTCCAAATGATCTTCCCAGGTGTTGTTGTAGATAATGACGTCATCGATATAAGCGTCACAATTATCAAGACCAAATGTTATCATGTTCATCAGACGTTGAAACGTTGCAGGCGAATTTTTCATTCCAAACGGCATGACTTTATATTGATAAAGTCCATCTGGAGTTGCAAATGCTGAAATTTCTTTTGCCCTTTCCGTCATTGGAATTTGCCAGAATCCTTTTAAAAGGTCAAACTTGGTGACATATTCCGCATTTCCAATTTTATCAATGGAATCGTCCATTCTTGGGATTGGAAATGAATCAGTTTTGGTGACACTGTTGACTTTTCTATAGTCAGTACACATACGGAATGTATTATCTGGCTTGGGAACAAGAATACATGGTGAACTCCAGTTACTTTGACTTGGTTCTATGAAATCATTCTCCAGTAAATACTGAATTTCTTTCTTCAGATAGTTCTGTTTGAGAGGATTCATCCTATAAGGATGCTGTTTCACAGGCGCAGAATCTACAATGTCAACGTCATGATAAATTTTACTTGTTCGTGTTGGAACATCAGGAAACAAGTGCTCATAGTCATGTAATAGCTGTTTTAGTTCATTTCTTTCCTGTTGTTGTAGATGTGAAAGTTTCTGGTCTAGGTTGTTCAATATTTCTGAATTCCGAAGATTGGTTATACCAGAGTCACTATAGTCTGATTGTATTCCATCGTTGATATCTTCACTGTGTGGGACAGGTACAACTAAATTAACAGAATAATTAGCTGGGCTATCTCTGTCAAAATATTCCTTTAACATATTTATATGACAAAGTTGGTTCTGTTTCCGTCTCCCAGGAGTGTTAATGATATAATTTAAGTCATTTACTTTCTTTTCAACGGTATAAGGACCATAAAATTTAGCCTAAAGAGGATTTTGAGGTATGGGAAAGAGAGCCAGAACTTTGTCACCAGGTTTAAAACTCCTTTCCTGTGAATTTCTGTCATACCTTAATTTCATTTTTGACTGGGTAGTGTGAAGATTAGTTCTTGCTACTTCACAGGCCTTTGACAACTTGTATTTGAAATCAGAGACATAATCAAGAAGATTAATCTTTGAATCTTCATTTGAAAGAAGTTTCTCTTTCAATAATTTCAATGGTCCACGGACAGTATGACCAAAAACTAGTTCAAAGGGACTAAAACCCAACGACTCTTGAACTGATTCCCTAACAGCAAACAACAACAAATGAACACCCTCATCCCAATCCTTTTCTGTATCAAAGCAATATGATCGAATCATATTCTTCAAAGTTTGATGAAATCTTTCCAAAGCACCTTGACTTTCAGGGTGATAGGCAGAAGATTTAAACTGTTGGATGCCTAATTCATGCATAACTTGTTGGAAAATTCCAGACATAAAATTTGACCCTTGATCTGACTGGACAGATTTGGGAAGGCCAACAAGTGTAAAAAACTTCACCAAAGCTTTCACAATAGTTTTAGTTTTTATATTTCTCAGAGGAATTGCTTCTGGAAATCTTGTAGATGTACACATGATGGTCAACAAGTATTGGTTGCCTAACTTGGTTTTAGGTAAAGGACCAACACAGTCTACCATTATTCTACTAAATGGTTCATCAAATGCAGGAATAGGTTGCAGATGAGCCTTAGGTATCTTCTGATTGGGTTTTCCTACCATTTGACAAGTGTGACAAGATCTGCAGTATTTAGAAACATCACTTTTGAGTTTCGGCCAATAAAAATGATTCAAGATCTTGTGATAAGTCTTACGGACTCCTAAATGACCAGCCAAAGGAGTTTCATGGGCTAAATTAAGAATTTCCTGTCGATATGACTTAGGAACAACAATTTGATAGCTCACTGACCACTCGTCACCAGCGGGTACATCAGGTGGTCTCCATTTCCTCATAAGGACCCCATTTTTCACAAAGTAACACACTGGAACTTGTGTGGCTTCAGTTTCACTAATAGCCCTCTGAAACAAACAAGATATATCGGGATCTTGCTCCTGTTCAACGACAAGGGATTGTCGTTTGTCACCCTGAGTAGAACAAAGAGAATGAGTTGCCAAAAGAGGATCACTGTGCTCAATACCATTTGATTGATCAATACCTGAGGAAAAAGTGACCTCATCAAAAGACTGACCAATACATGTGTCAGCTAAAGGAATAATATCCTGATCAACATCACTCTCAAGAGCTCTTTTTGCCATAGCTCTAGTAACTGCACAAGCAGGGTACAAATCAGGGATTTCAGTTTCGACAGGATCAACTTTCTGATCCAAACAAGGCTTGTCAGTTACAAGTGGATTAACCACAACCTTATCTCCAGCTAGGTCATTGCCTAGTAATAAATGAACACCCTCTATGGGTAAAGAAGTCACTGCCCCAACAGTCACAGGTCCAGAAACTAAGTCTGATGCCAAATTTACACAATGAAGAGGAACATTTACAAAGCCGCACTCTACTCCCTGAACAAGAACACTTTCACTTGAAGAAGACTCCTCAGACAAAGGCAAAGTACCTGATAATAAAAGACTCTGAGAAGCTCCAGTGTCCCTTAATATTTTAATTGGGATAGGTTTGGCAGAATCACCAATAAGTGATATAGAACCTTCTGACATGAATGGTTCATAAGCCTCCAAAATATAATCAGACTGGGGTTTGTTTGACCCAACAAATGTATTGCTTTCAATACAAGACCGTGACCTTGACCTCGTAGAAATAAGAGCATTTGGAAAAGCTCTGTCTTTACTCTGTTGCTTATTTTTCAACTTGAAGCAATCATAAATAACGTGCCCTTTCTTTTTACAATAAGTGCACGTAGGAAGAGATAAGGATTTCTGATCAGTCTTATCAGATGTTTGATTCCTAACAGTTGTGCTGTTGTGAAATTTGGAAGTACTCGAATGAGATTGAAATGGTTTTTTACCAGAAAACTGCTGAGAGGACGATTTATTACCAAATGAAATTTTGTGAGTCAAGGAATAATCATCAGCCATACGAGCAGCATTTTCCAAAGTTTCCACATTCTGCTCGTCAAGATAGGTTTTAACATCACTATGGATGCACCTCTTGAAATCTTCAATTAACTTTCTCATGCACTCTATCCCCTCCTGGATAGGTTTTGAAATGAAATTCTGAACATTACATGCCATAGTAAATGCTTGTTGGTTTCACACAAAAAGAATTTCTCTATTAAAAAATCTTCGCCAAAGACAAAAAAAAAATTCTCCGAGACAAAATCAATATGAATTTCAAAGATAAATTTAATATCTCTAATATGCTTTAAAGAAATTCACATCCCGGACGACCCCAAATTTCTGTTATGACTCTATGGTCTAAGAAAAATGTAACAGAAAGAAAGTGAAACCAACAAATCAAGTAAAAATCAACAAGCAATTTATTACTAGATAATTAAAATGAAAAATCAAAAAGTCACTTACAGTAATGTGTTTTGAAATCCAATAAGAATGATTGTTCTAATCACAAGTCCTAAATATAGAATGTTCCGAATTCACGGCTGTGTCCTTGAATGTTATGATGTGCTAATGGTCTCCAAAGTCCTGATGTACTAGAAATCTTGATGTGCTGATGTCAAAATGAAATATTCCAAAATCTCTGAATAAGTTCACATAAATTCCAAAATCATCAATTAAAAATCCAAAATCTAAAAGTTTATGAGGACTGTTATAATCCAATGAATATTTAAAATAATTCCTCTCTTAGAATTTGGAATGAATTTTCACAACTGTAATAGCTCTTTACAAGACTGATGGTAATGTCAAAACTGAATAAATGTCCACCAAACATGGTATATATAAAGATTGGTCACATGACAGAATGTTCTAGAACATGAGTCATCCTAATGGAATTTTTACTTGTAAACAAAAATCAACCTTGACCTTCAAATTGAGAAAACATATTGATCAAAACAACCTAATTCAAGGACACTAGTTAAACATGTTTTTCCTGATAACATTAAGATTTAAGCAAATATTAAAGTGAAGAAACATTTATAATTTCCTAAAATATTTATAATATTATATAAACATCATACATAACACCTCCCCTCATAAAGAAAAAGAAAGATTTATGTAATAAAGCTTTCTTTTGAATATACATCTAATACTATAATAACCAAAATTACATAAGAACATGTTTTATGATACTGGACTTAATTACATCAAGCAATATTACATTTATATGCAGGTGAGAGTGCATCTGCAATCACATTGTCTTTTCCCCTGATGTGTTTGATGTCAATGTTATATTCTTGCAATATCAAACTCCATCTCAACAATCTCCGATTTTTATCTTTCATTTTGTTGATGAAAGTAAGGGGATTGTGATCACTGTACACAATAATTGGAGAAAGAGCTGAGGTAACATACACTTCAAAATGCTGTAAAGCCAATATCAAAGCCAAACATTCCTTCTCAATTGTGGAATAATTTTTCTGGTGCTTGTTTAGTTTTTTAGAAAAATAACACACAGGGTGATCCACGCCACTTTTGTCTTCCTGAATCAATACTCCACCAACCCCTACATCACTTGCATCAACAGATAATTTAAATGATTGGCTAAAATTTGGTGCAGAAAGAACTGGTGCATTCTTAAGCATGGCCTTTAACTTGTCAAAAGATTCCTGACACTTGTCAGGCCAATAAAATTTGGCTTTCTTACTCAATAAACTTGTCAAAGGTTCAGCAATTGTGGAAAAATTGGAACAAAATTTCCGATAATATCCAGCCATACCTAGAAATCGCATCAGTTGCTTTTTACAAATTGGAACTTGAAATTCAGAGATAGCTTTGACCTTAACTTCTATAGGTTTAACTTGACCTTGTCCCCAATATGTCCTAAAAATGTGACACAAGCATAGCAAAACTCACTTTTGCTCAAATTAATTGTCAGATTCGCATCACTGAGTCGATCGAAGAATT
>JAQPZY010000254.1:0-87213 GCA_029931535.1 Margaritifera margaritifera | reverse complement strand
CGAATGGTTTCCAAATGATCTTCCCAGGTGTTGTTGTAGATTATGACGTCATCGATATAAGCGTCACAATTATCAAGACCAAATGTTATCATGTTCATCAGACGTTGAAACGTTGCAGGCGAATTTTTCATTCCAAACGGCATGACTTTATATTGATAAAGTCCATCTGGAGTTGCAAATGCTGAAATTTCTTTTGCCCTTTCCGTCAGTGGAATTTGCCAGAATCCTTTTAAAAGGTCAAACTTGGTGACATATTCCGCATTTTCCAATTTTATAAATGCAATCGTCCATTCTTGGGATTGGAAATGAATCAGTTTTGGTGACACTGTTGACTTTTCTATAGTCAGTACACATACGAATGTATTATCTGGCTTGGGAACAAGAATACATGGTGAACTCCAGTTACTTTGACTTGGTTCTATGAAATCATTCTCCAGTAAATACTGAATTTCTTTCTTCAGATAGTTCTGTTTGAGAGGATTCATCCTATAAGGATGCTGTTTCACAGGCGCAGAATCTACAATGTCAACGTCATGATAAATTTTACTTGTTCGTGTTGGAACATCAGGAAACAAGTGCTCATAGTCATGTAATAGCTGTTTTAGTTCATTTCTTTCCTGTTGTTGTAGATGTGAAAGTTTCTGGTCTAGGTTGTTCAATATTTCTGAATTCCGAAGATTGGTTATACCAGAGTCACTATAGTCTGATTGTATTCCATCGTTGATATCTTCACTGTGTGGGACAGGTACAACTAAATTAACAGAATAATTAGCTGGGCTATCTCTGTCAAAATATTCCTTTAACATATTTATATGACAAAGTTGTTTCTGTTTCCGTCTCCCAGGAGTGTTAATGATATAATTTAAGTCATTTACTTTCTTTTCAACGGTATAAGGACCATACAATTTAGCCTAAAGAGGATTTTGAGGTATGGGAAAGAGAGCCAGAACTTTGTCACCAGGTTTAAAACTCCTTTCCTGTGAATTTCTGTCATACCTTAATTTCATTTTTGACTGGGTAGTGTGAAGATTAGTTCTTGCTACTTCACAGGCCTTTGACAACTTGTATTTGAAATCAGAGACATAATCAAGAAGATTAATCTTTGAATCTTCATTTGAAAGAAGTTTCTCTTTCAATAATTTCAATGGTCCACGGACAGTATGACCAAAAACTAGTTCAAAGGGACTAAAACCCAACGACTCTTGAACTGATTCCCTAACAGCAAACAACAACAAATGAACACCCTCATCCCAATCCTTTTCTGTATCAAAGCAATATGATCGAATCATATTCTTCAAAGTTTGATGAAATCTTTCCAAAGCACCTTGACTTTCAGGGTGATAGGCAGAAGATTTAAACTGTTGGATGCCTAATTCATGCATAACTTGTTGGAAAATTCCAGACATAAAATTTGACCCTTGATCTGACTGGACAGATTTGGGAAGGCCAAACAAGTGTAAAAAACTTCACCAAAGCTTTCACAATAGTTTTAGTTTTTATATTTCTCAGAGGAATTGCTTCTGGAAATCTTGTAGATGTACACATGATGGTCAACAAGTATTGGTTGCCTAACTTGGTTTTAGGGTAAAGGACCAACACAGTCTACCATTATTCTACTAAATGGTTCATCAAATGCAGGAATAGGTTGTAGATGAGCCTTAGGTATCTCTGATTGGGTTTTCCTACCATTTGACAAGTGTGACAAGATCTGCAGTATTTAGAAACATCACTTTTGAGTTTCGGCCAATAAAAATGATTCAAGATCTTGTGATAAGTCTTACGGACTCCTAAATGACCAGCCGAAGGAGTTTCATGGGCTAAATTAAGAATTTCCTGTCGATATGACTTAGGAACAACAATTTGATAGCTCACTGACCACTCGTCACCAGCGGGTACATCAGGTGGTCTCCATTTCCTCATAAGGACCCCATTTTCACAAAGTAACACACTGGAACTTGTGTGGCTTCAGTTTCACTAATAGCCCTCTGAAACAAACAAGATATATCGGGATCTTGCTCCTGTTCAACGACAAGGGATTGTCGTTTGTCACCCTGAGTAGAACAAAGAGAATGAGTTGCCAAAAGAGGATCACTGTGCTCAATACCATTTGATTGATCAATACCTGAGGAAAAAGTGTCCTCATCAAAAGACTGACCAATACATGTGTCAGCTAAAGGAATAATATCCTGATCAACATCACTCTCAAGAGCTCTTTTTGCCATAGCTCTAGTAACTGCACAAGCAGGGTACAAATCAGGGATTTCAGTTTCGACAGGATCAACTTTCTGATCCAAACAAGGCTTGTCAGTTACAAGTGGATTAACCACAACCTTATCTCCAGCTAGGTCATTGCCTAGTAATAAATGAACACCCTCTATGGGTAAAGAAGTCACTGCCCCAACAGTCACAGGTCCAGAAACTAAGTCTGATGCCAAATTTACACAATGAAGAGGAACATTTACAAAGCCGCACTCTACTCCCTGAACAAGAACACTTTCACTTGAAGAAGACTCCTCAGACAAAGGCAAAGTACCTGATAATAAAAGACTCTGAGAAGCTCCAGTGTCCCTTAATATTTTAATTGGGATAGGTTTGGCAGAATCACCAATAAGTGATATAGAACCTTCTGACATGAATGGTTCATAAGCCTCCAAAATATAATCAGACTGGGGTTTGTTTGACCCAACAAATGTATTGCTTTCAATACAAATACAAGACCGTGACCTTGACCTCGTAGAAATAAGAGCATTTGGAAAAGCTCTGTCTTTACTCTGTTGCTTATTTTTCAACTTGAAGCAATCATAAATAACGTGCCCTTTCTTTTTACAATAAGTGCACGTAGGAAGAGATAAGGATTTCTGATCAGTCTTATCAGATGTTTGATTCCTAACAGTTGTGCTGTTGTGAAATTTGGAAGTACTCGAATGAGATTGAAATGGGTTTTTACCAGAAAACTGCTGAGAGGACGATTTATTACCAAATGAAATTTTGTGAGTCAAGGAATAATCATCAGCCATACGAGCAGCATTTTCCAAAGTTTCCACATTCTGCTCGTCAAGATAGGTTTTAACATCACTATGGATGCACCTCTTGAAATCTTCAATTAACTTTCTCATGCACTCTATCCCCTCCTGGATAGGTTTTGAAATGAAATTCTGAACATTACATGCCATAGTAAATGCTTGTTGGTTTCACACAAAAAAATTTCTCTATTAAAAAATCTTTGCCAAAGACAAAAAAAATTCTCCGAGACAAAATCAATATGAATTTCAAAGATAAATTTAATATCTCTAATATGCTTTAAAGAATCTCAGATCCCGGACGACCCCCAATTTCTGTTATGACTCTATGGTCTAAGAAAAATGTAACAGAAAGAAAGTGAAACCAACAAATCAAGTAAAAATCAACAAGCAATTTATTACTAGATAATTAAAATGAAAAATCAAAAAGTCACTTACAGTAATGTGTTTTGAAATCCTAATAATCCAATAAAAATGATTGTTCTAATCACAAGTCCTAAATATAGAATGTTCCGAATTCACGGCTGTGTCCTTGAATGTTATGATGTGCTAATGGTCTCCAAAGTCCTGATGTACTAGAAAGCTTGATGTGCTGATGTCAAAATGAAATATTCCAAAATCTCTGAATAAGTTCACATAAATTCCAAAATCATCAATTAAAAATCCAAAATCCAAAAGTTTATGAGGACTGTTATAATCCAATGAATATTTAAAATAATTCCTCTCTTAGAATTTGGAATGAATTTTCACAACTGTAATAGCTCTTTACAAGACTGATGGTAATGTCAAAACTGAATAAATGTCCACCAAACATGGTATATATAAAGATTGGTCACATGACAGAATGTTCTAGAACATGAGTCATCCTAATGGAATTTTTACTTGTAAACAAAAATCAACCTTGACCTTCAAATTGAGAAAACATATTGATCAAAACAACCTAATTCAAGGACACTAGTTAAACATGTTTTTCCTGATAACATTAAGATTTAAGCAAATATTAAAGTGAAGAAACATTTATAATTTCCTAAAATATTTATAATATTATATAAACATCATACATAACACCTCCCCTCATAAAGAAAAAGAAAGATTTATGTAATAAAGCTTTCTTTTGAATATACATCTAATACTATAATAACCAAAATTACATAAGAACATGTTTTATGATACTGGACTTAATTACATCAAGCAATATTACATTTCTATGCAGGTGAGAGTGCATCTGCAATCACATTGTCTTTTCCCCTGATGTGTTTGATGTCAATGTTATATTCTTGCAATATCAAACTCCATCTCAACAATCTCCGATTTTTATCTTTCATTTTGTTGATGAAAGTAAGGGGATTGTGATCACTGTACACAATAATTGGAGAAAGAGCTGAGGTAACATACACTTCAAAATGCTGTAAAGCCAATATCAAAGCCAAACATTCCTTCTCAATTGTGGAATAATTTTTCTGGTGCTTGTTTAGTTTTTTAGAAAAATAACACACAGGGTGATCCACGCCACTTTTGTCTTCCTGAATCAATACTCCACCAACCCCTACATCACTTGCATCAACAGATAATTTAAATGATTGGCTAAAATTTGGTGCAGAAAGAACTGGTGCATTCTTAAGCATGGCCTTTAACTTGTCAAAAGATTCCTGACACTTGTCAGGCCAATAAAATTTGGCTTTCTTACTCAATAAACTTGTCAAAGGTTCAGCAATTGTGGAAAAAATTGGAACAAAAATTTCCGATAATATCCAGCCATACCTAGAAATCGCATCAGTTGCTTTTTACAAATTGGAACTTGAAATTCAGAGATAGCTTTGACCTTAGCTTCTATAGGTTTAACTTGACCTTGTCCCACAATATGTCCTAAAAATGTGACACAAGCATAGCAAAACTCACTTTTGCTCAAATTAATTGTCAGATTCGCATCACTGAGTCGATCGAAGAATTTTCGAATGGTTTCCAAATGATCTTCCCAGGTGTTGTTGTAGATAATGACGTCATCGATATAAGCGTCACAATTATCAAGACCAAATGTTATCATGTTCATCAGACGTTGAAACGTTGCAGGCGAATTTTTCATTCCAAACGGCATGACTTTATATTGATAAAGTCCATCTGGAGTTGCAAATGCTGAAATTTCTTTTGCCCTTTCCGTCAGTGGAATTTGCCAGAATCCTTTCAAAAGGTCAAACTTGGTGACATATTCCGCATTTCCAATTTTATCAATGGAATCGTCCATTCTTGGGATTGGAAATGAATCAGTTTTGGTGACACTGTTGACTTTTCTATAGTCAGTACACATACGGAATGTATTATCTGGCTTGGGAACAAGAATACATGGTGAACTCCAGTTACTTTGACATGGTTCTATGAAATCATTCTCCAGTAAATACTGAATTTCTTTCTTCAGATAGTTCTGTTTGAGAGGATTCATCCTATAAGGATGCTGTTTCACAGGCGCAGAATCTACAATGTCAACGTCATGATAAATTTTACTTGTTCGTGTTGGAACATCAGGAAACAAGTGCTCATAGTCATGTAATAGCTGTTTAGTTCATTTCTTTCCTGTTGTTGTAGATGTGAAAGTTTCTGGTCTAGGTTGTTCAATATTTCTGAATTCCGAAGATTGGTTATACCAGAGTCACTATAGTCTGATTGTATTCCATCGTTGATATCTTCACTGTGTGGGACAGGTACAACTAAATTAACAGAATAATTAGCTGGGCTATCTCTGTCAAAATATTCCTTTAACATATTTATATGACAAAGTTGTTTCTGTTTCCGTCTCCCAGGAGTGTTAATGATATAATTTAAGTCATTTACTTTCTTTTCAACGGTATAAGGACCATAAAATTTAGCCTAAAGAGGATTTTGAGGTATGGGAAAGAGAGCCAGAACTTTGTCACCAGGTTTAAAACTCCTTTCCTGTGAATTTCTGTCATACCTTAATTTCATTTTTGACTGGGTAGTGTGAAGATTAGTTCTTGCTACTTCACAGGCCTTTGACAACTTGTATTTGAAATCAGAGACATAATCAAGAAGATTAATCTTTGAATCTTCATTTGAAAGAAGTTTCTCTTTCAATAATTTCAATGGTCCACGGACAGTATGACCAAAAACTAGTTCAAAGGGACTAAAACCCAACGACTCTTGAACTGATTCCCTAACAGCAAACAACAACAAATGAACACCCTCATCCCAATCCTTTTCTGTATCAAAGCAATATGATCGAATCATATTCTTCAAAGTTTGATGAAATCTTTCCAAAGCACCTTGACTTTCAGGGTGATAGGCAGAAGATTTAAACTGTTGGATGCCTAATTCATGCATAACTTGTTGGAAAATTCCAGACATAAAATTTGACCCTTGATCTGACTGGACAGATTTGGGAAGGCCAACAAGTGTAAAAAACTTCACCAAAGCTTTCACAATAGTTTTAGTTTTTATATTTCTCAGAGGAATTGCTTCTGGAAATCTTGTAGATGTACACATGATGGTCAACAAGTATTGGTTGCCTAACTTGGTTTTAGGTAAAGGACCAACACAGTCTACCATTATTCTACTAAATGGTTCATCAAATGCAGGAATAGGTTGCAGATGAGCCTTAGGTATCTTCTGATTGGGTTTTCCTACCATTTGACAAGTGTGACAAGATCTGCAGTATTTAGAAACATCACTTTTGAGTTTCGGCCAATAAAAATGATTCAAGATCTTGTGATAAGTCTTACGGACTCCTAAATGACCAGCCAAAGGAGTTTCATGGGCTAAATTAAGAATTTCCTGTCGATATGACTTAGGAACAACAATTTGATAGCTCACTGACCACTCGTCACCAGCGGGTACATCAGGTGGTCTCCATTTCCTCATAAGGACCCCATTTTTCACAAAGTAACACACTGGAACTTGTGTGGCTTCAGTTTCACTAATAGCCCTCTGAAACAAACAAGATATATCGGGATCTTGCTCCTGTTCAACGACAAGGGATTGTCGTTTGTCACCCTGAGTAGAACAAAGAGAATGAGTTGCCAAAAGAGGATCACTGTGCTCAATACCATTTGATTGATCAATACCTGAGGAAAAAGTGACCTCATCAAAAGACTGACCAATACATGTGTCAGCTAAAGGAATAATATCCTGATCAACATCACTCTCAAGAGCTCTTTTTGCCATAGCTCTAGTAACTGCACAAGCAGGGTACAAATCAGGGATTTCAGTTTCGACAGGATCAACTTTCTGATCCAAACAAGGCTTGTCAGTTACAAGTGGATTAACCACAACCTTATCTCCAGCTAGGTCATTGCCTAGTAATAAATGAACACCCTCTATGGGTAAAGAAGTCACTGCCCCAACAGTCACAGGTCCAGAAACTAAGTCTGATGCCAAATTTACACAATGAAGAGGAACATTTACAAAGCCGCACTCTACTCCCTGAACAAGAACACTTTCACTTGAAGAAGACTCCTCAGACAAAGGCAAAGTACCTGATAATAAAAGACTCTGAGAAGCTCCAGTGTCCCTTAATATTTTAATTGGGATAGGTTTGGCAGAATCACCAATAAGTGATATAGAACCTTCTGACATGAATGGTTCATAAGCCTCCAAAATATAATCAGACTGGGGTTTGTTTGACCCAACAAATGTATTGCTTTCAATACAAGACCGTGACCTTGACCTCGTAGAAATAGGAGCATTTGGAAAAGCTCTGTCTTTACTCTGTTGCTAATTTTTCAACTTGAAGCAATCATAAATAACGTGCCCTTTCTTTTTACAATAAGTGCACGTAGGAAGAGATAAGGATTTCTGATCAGTCTTATCAGATGTTTGATTCCTAACAGTTGTGCTGTTGTGAAATTTGGAAGTACTCGAATGAGATTGAAATGGTTTTTTACCAGAAAACTGCTGAGAGGACGATTTATTACCAAATGAAATTTTGTGAGTCAAGGAATAATCATCAGCCATACGAGCAGCATTTTCCAAAGTTTCCACATTCTGCTCGTCAAGATAGGTTTTAACATCACTATGGATGCACCTCTTGAAATCTTCAATTAACTTTCTCATGCACTCTATCCCCTCCTGGATAGGTTTTGAAATGAAATTCTGAACATTAGATGCCATAGTAAATGCTTGTTGGTTTCACACAAAAAAATTTCTCTATTAAAAAATCTTTGCCAAAGACAAAAAAAATTCTCCGAGACAAAATCAATATGAATTTCAAAGATAAATTTAATATCTCTAATATGCTTTAAAGAATCTCAGATTCCGGACGACCCCCAATTTCTGTTATGACTCTATGGTCTAAGAAAAATGTAACAGAAAGAAAGTGAAACCAACAAATCAAGTAAAAATCAACAAGCAATTTATTACTAGATAATTAAAATGAAAAATCAAAAAGTCACTTACAGTAATGTGTTTTGAAATCCTAATAATCCAATAAAAATGATTGTTCTAATCACAAGTCCTAAATATAGAATGTTCCGAATTCACGGCTGTGTCTTTGAATGTTATGATGTGCTAATGGTCTCCAAAGTCCTGATGTACTAGAAAGCTTGATGTGCTGATGTCAAAATGAAATATTCCAAAATCTCTGAATAAGTTCACATAAATTCCAAAATCATCAATTAAAAATCCAAAATCCAAAAGTTTATGAGGACTGTTATAATCCAATGAATATTTAAAATAATTCCTCTCTTAGAATTTGGAATGAATTTTCACAACTGTAATAGCTCTTTACAAGACTGATGGTAATGTCAAAACTGAATAAATGTCCACCAAACATGGTATATATAAAGATTGGTCACATGACAGAATGTTCTAGAACATGAGTCATCCTAATGGAATTTTTACTTGTAAACAAAAATCAACCTTGACCTTCAAATTGAGAAAACATATTGATCAAAACAACCTAATTCAAGGACACTAGTTAAACATGTTTTTCCTGATAACATTAAGATTTAAGCAAATATTAAAGTGAAGAAACATTTATAATTTCCTAAAATATTTATAATATTATATAAACATCATACATAACACCTCCCCTCATAAAGAAAAAGAAAGATTTATGTAATAAAGCTTTCTTTTGAATATACATCTAATACTATAATAACCAAAATTACATAAGAACATGTTTTATGATACTGGACTTAATTACATCAAGCAATATTACATTTCTATGCAGGTGAGAGTGCATCTGCAATCACATTGTCTTTTCCCCTGATGTGTTTGATGTCAATGTTATATTCTTGCAATATCAAACTCCATCTCAACAATCTCCGATTTTTATCTTTCATTTTGTTGATGAAAGTAAGGGGATTGTGATCACTGTACACAATAATTGGAGAAAGAGCTGAGGTAACATACACTTCAAAATGCTGTAAAGCCAATATCAAAGCCAAACATTCCTTCTCAATTGTGGAATAATTTTTCTGGTGCTTGTTTAGTTTTTTAGAAAAATAACACACAGGGTGATCCACGCCACTTTTGTCTTCCTGAATCAATACTCCACCAACCCCTACATCACTTGCATCAACAGATAATTTAAATGATTGGCTAAAATTTGGTGCAGAAAGAACTGGTGCATTCTTAAGCATGGCCTTTAACTTGTCAAAAGATTCCTGACACTTGTCAGGCCAATAAAATTTGGCTTTCTTACTCAATAAACTTGTCAAAGGTTCAGCAATTGTGGAAAAATTGGAACAAAATTTCCGATAATATCCAGCCATACCTAGAAATCGCATCAGTTGCTTTTTACAAATTGGAACTTGAAATTCAGAGATAGCTTTGACCTTAGCTTCTATAGGTTTAACTTGACCTTGTCCCACAATATGTCCTAAAAATGTGACACAAGCATAGCAAAACTCACTTTTGCTCAAATTAATTGTCAGATTCGCATCACTGAGTCGATCGAAGAATTTTCGAATGGTTTCCAAATGATCTTCCCAGGTGTTGTTGTAGATAATGACGTCATCGATATAAGCGTCACAATTATCAAGACCAAATGTTATCATGTTCATCAGACGTTGAAACGTTGCAGGCGAATTTTTCATTCCAAACGGCATGACTTTATATTGATAAAGTCCATCTGGAGTTGCAAATGCTGAAATTTCTTTTGCCCTTTCCGTCAGTGGAATTTGCCAGAATCCTTTTAAAAGGTCAAACTTGGTGACATATTCCGCATTTCCAATTTTATCAATGGAATCGTCCATTCTTGGGATTGGAAATGAATCAGTTTTGGTGACACTGTTGACTTTTCTATAGTCAGTACACATACGGAATGTATTATCTGGCTTGGGAACAAGAATACATGGTGAACTCCAGTTACTTTGACATGGTTCTATGAAATCATTCTCCAGTAAATACTGAATTTCTTTCTTCAGATAGTTCTGTTTGAGAGGATTCATCCTATAAGGATGCTGTTTCACAGGCGCAGAATCTACAATGTCAACGTCATGATAAATTTTACTTGTTCGTGTTGGAACATCAGGAAACAAGTGCTCATAGTCATGTAATAGCTGTTTTAGTTCATTTCTTTCCTGTTGTTGTAGATGTGAAAGTTTCTGGTCTAGGTTGTTCAATATTTCTGAATTCCGAAGATTGGTTATACCAGAGTCACTATAGTCTGATTGTATTCCATCGTTGATATCTTCACTGTGTGGGACAGGTACAACTAAATTAACATAATAATTAGCTGGGCTATCTCTGTCAAAATATTCCTTTAACATATTTATATGACAAAGTTGGTTCTGTTTCCGTCTCCCAGGAGTGTTAATGATATAATTTAAGTCATTTACTTTCTTTTCAACGGTATAAGGACCATAAAATTTAGCCTAAAGAGGATTTTGAGGTATGGGAAAGAGAGCCAGAACTTTGTCACCAGGTTTAAAACTCCTTTCCTGTGAATTTCTGTCATACCTTAATTTCATTTTTGACTGGGTAGTGTGAAGATTAGTTCTTGCTACTTCACAGGCCTTTGACAACTTGTATTTGAAATCAGAGACATAATCAAGAAGATTAATCTTTAAATCTTCATTTGAAAGAAGTTTCTCTTTCAATAATTTCAATGGTCCACGGACAGTATGACCAAAAACTAGTTCAAAGGGACTAAAACCCAACGACTCTTGAACTGATTCCCTAACAGCAAACAACAACAAATGAACACCCTCATCCCAATCCTTTTCTGTATCAAAGCAATATGATCGAATCATATTCTTCAAAGTTTGATGAAATCTTTCCAAAGCACCTTGACTTTCAGGGTGATAGGCAGAAGATTTAAACTGTTGGATGCCTAATTCATGCATAACTTGTTGGAAAATTCCAGACATAAAATTTGACCCTTGATCTGACTGGACAGATTTGGGAAGGCCAACAAGTGTAAAAAACTTCACCAAAGCTTTCACAATAGTTTTAGTTTTTATATTTCTCAGAGGAATTGCTTCTGGAAATCTTGTAGATGTACACATGATGGTCAACAAGTATTGGTTGCCTAACTTGGTTTTAGGTAAAGGAGCAACACAGTCTACCATTATTCTACTAAATGGTTCATCAAATGCAGGAATAGGTTGCAGATGAGCCTTAGGTATCTTCTGATTGGGTTTTCCTACCATTTGACAAGTGTGACAAGATCTGCAGTATTTAGAAACATCACTTTTGAGTTTCGGCCAATAAAAATGATTCAAGATCTTGTGATAAGTCTTACGGACTCCTAAATGACCAGCCAAAGGAGTTTCATGGGCTAAATTAAGAATTTCCTGTCGATATGACTTAGGAACAACAATTTGATAGCTCACTGACCACTCGTCACCAGCTGGTACATCAGGTGGTCTCCATTTCCTCATAAGGACCCCATTTTTCACAAAGTAACACATGTTTTTCCTGATAACATTAAGATTTAAGCAAATATTAAAGTGAAGAAACATTTATAATTTCCTAAAATATTTATAATATTATATAAACATCATACATAACAATATATATATATATATATATATATATATATATATATATATATATATATATATTCTTCCCCGGTCGAAGAGCTTGTTTAGCTCCAAACGTTGGGAAACTGTTTTGTATTTGCGCCGTTATCAATTTTTGTGTCATTATATATATATATATATATATATATATATATATATATATATATATATGCATACATATTATTAAAGTACATACGTACATACATACATACATACATACATACATACATACATACATACATACATACATACATACATACATACATACATACATACATACATACATACATACATACATACATACATACATACATACATACATACATACATACATACATACATACATTACAAAGTAGCGTCAAGACATGACCCCTGCATGAAAATGGTCTCAAGATGCAATCGACTTTCTCAAAACCTCAATGGAAGGGATGGGACCATATTGCAGAAAGGTTAGAATCTACATAGATAATTATTAAGTAAATTATTGTTTTACACAAGCAGGTATAATATTCTGATGGGATTAAAATAGGAATGCTGTCAAGTTGAAAATTATCGATTTTCTGGTAAACACATGGCAGTGGGATTTTACGACCTACGAAACAAGTATATAGTGTATAAATTGGTACTGATGTGGAAAACACTTGTAAATATACTGGTGAATTTTCTAAGTACACGCCTCTTGGAGAAAGAAAGAATTTAAAAAAAAAACTGTTGGAAAATATAAGTGCTTTTAATCGTGATTTTGTAATGACCTTACTCTATTGTATCTCTGGATATTAGGTATTATTATTTTGTACTATTCATGCCATTTTACATTCTGGTGATGTTTCTACGAATTTGCAAGGTTATTATTTCGTTAATGACGTCACTTCCTGTTTTGACGATGATAGCTACTGGAGAAGCTTGGATAAAAAGCAAAAGATTTTTTAAAATAATAAGAAAAGTTTGATTTATTTTTAAATAAAGGAATGATGAAAGTTCAACTCTTTCCTATTTCCTATTAATTTAATATTAAATATCATCACTTCGCGCTATTTTTGTGTATCTCTAATTTTAAAGCTCATCAGCGCATTAATATGGGATGTAAATCGTATAGTTAGAATCAATAGTTCTTTGTTTCTTTTTTATCACAGGGATTGATAAGTTGGGAGGATTTGTAGATAATGGTATCGTCTCACATTATTTCGCATGAATCTGAATGCATTAAGATGTCTGCTATAGATTTTAAATGGAACTCAACCACGAATGATGGCGTATTCATAATATCAAGCCTTTGGTTCCCTGTTTTGGAAATTTTGCTCATGAGTCTTGAAATTCAAAAATACACTCAGCGCCATCTAGTGATAGGCAAGAACGACAGGAAGGTTATATTCATAATGCTTAATTCGTTTGCAGACAAAGTATAGTAGACACAGCTCTTTGCATCAAAATTTGTTGCATAAATGTCTAAAATTTGAATATATTTGCAGATAAAGGGCAGGCCAAGTGTTCTGCAACATGAATTCTTTCGTATATAAAAAATATTGCTTGATATTTCTTGTCAACAACACATCACAATTATTTACTAGAAAACATGTGAATAAAAAGTCGATTCCAACCATTTTCATCTCACCCATTCAATATAATAGACTATATGTAAAATTTACTGCGCCACCAGTAAATACTTCAAGTGGTTAAAATATATTTCTAGTGTCATTCAGGAAGAATAACTTAGAAATTGGCATCATCCTAGCTAATGTCATCTATAATGGAACTTACACATTAATCTTGTCTGTCGATTGAGTGCGTTAGTATCAGATGTTATCCAAGCACCTGTCGGGCGGATATATGATGGATATATAATACGTCTCGGCAAAGAATCGGCCCATTTAGTGACAAAATATATATACCCATTTAGTGCTAATATATATATATATATATATATATATATATATATATATATATATATATATATATATATATATATATAATATACCATGTTGCCCTGTAAAAATAAACTATGGAAATAAGTCATGTTTGAGGCTGGAGGAGGGTTTGATAATGAAGGTCGTTTTCTTTGGACTGAGATGTTAACTTCACGTGACTTGTATTTTGAGTTGCTAGATATTTTTTCCGTATGTTTTCAGCCCCAATTATGGTACCTTACCAAACTTGATGTTACTTGAGTTTGTGCAGTGGAGTTATCCGGGGTCCATTGGATATAAGTACATACAGAACCACCAGAATAAATTACTAACCCATAAAGAGAGAGAGAGAGAGAGAGAGAGAGAGAGAGAGAGAGATCATTATTTATCGGGGATTTTAAACTGAGAATTGACAAAGTTGGCATCTTCACTTTTTAATAAAAATACTTATTACTTTAAATGATCTCTGCCTTGAAATAATGTGTCAAGCAGGATGCCGTTTAGTTGATACAAACAGTAGACGCAGTCTATGAAACATACTATATGTAGTGACACAATAATGGGAATAGAGACATTTCGCTTTCTTTATCGTTAGAAAGGATGTTGTCATTATCAATGTACTTAATACATGCACATATTACTCTTTTCGCCTTAATTGCTCAGTTATAATTTAGGTTTATGATTTTGTTAGTGGCTACATATCCGG
The DNA here is from genome assembly GCA_029931535.1 of Margaritifera margaritifera. Classification (NCBI taxonomy): domain Eukaryota; kingdom Metazoa; phylum Mollusca; class Bivalvia; order Unionida; family Margaritiferidae; genus Margaritifera; species Margaritifera margaritifera. Next base: position 72,608 of record JAQPZY010000254.1, on the reverse strand, counting down.
CACATGTATTAGTCCTACAATGTAAGACGTGGGCCCTGATATTTATACTTCATCTTTGAATTAGTTAAAACATTCAGTGTGCACACCGTTTGCTACTTCCTATACAATTTATTTTTCAGCAGCAAAACGCAGATTTCAACAATTAAACAAGTCGGCCATCACAAATTGTATCACCTACTACTGAATATCAGATGATTTTGATACTAAGTTAATGGCAAAAAACTAAAGTTTTGAAATTATAAATGTAATGTTACAAAACCCTGATTTAATATTTTAGAAATAAAACATGTTAATATATATTATAGTAGGATCTAGGAGCAAATTTTACGCTCAAGATGAAGCGTAACTTTGACGCAAGGTTGACAGGAGTTTCTATGATAGTATTTCATGCAAAGTAATGTCGTAACTCAGTTAAATGTTATTGCATATAATGTGCACGTAATGTAATGTGTATCATCAAGTTAAGCCAGCAGGTGCTCATCTATCAAAGACTGCTTGTCAAATAATCGATTATTAAAGTCGACATAATTATGTTAACAATTGTTGGGTCCATTTGCCTAGACTATTAAAAAGTTACGCCAAGATATTTATGGAACTCAACAAAAGATAGGATTACATTTTTGAATTTTAGTTCAGAAAAAACCGGTTGTAGCTTACGCGAGAATAACATTGCCTCAGTTTTGGTTGGATTGAAGTCAACTAACCACTGCCCTGACCAATTGTCAACCGTTTGCAAATCTGTGTTCAGAATATATTCAATTTCGTAAGTTTCATTAGAACAATATGCCAGTGAGCTATAATCAGCAAAGAGTCTCGTTGCACTCAGGAGGTCGTCGCCTATATCGTTAATATACACAATAAATAATAACAGATCCCTGTGGTACGCCAGCCGCAACATAATGGCTACTTGATTCGTCAGTATGTACAACAACTGTTTGAAGTCTGTTCACTAGGTAATCAGAGAATCAATCAATAAGAGAGCTATCAAAGCCATTGCACTTTAATTTATGTATTAAACCTTTATGCCAAAAATGATCAAATGCTTTAGAGACATCGCAAAGACCACATACGTCAGCCTTGTTATGAAGCTTAGTACATATGCAATGGTACGTATCTATGAGCTGAAATACTGTACAATTGTTGGGAAGAAAACCGGATTGATATTTGAAAATAAAATCATTTGAGTGTAGGTGGTTGTAGAGATGCTTAAAAATAATTCTTTCCATAACTTTCCCAACACAACTCAATAATGAAATAAGTCTGTAATTTGAAGAATCTGTGGTATATCCCTTTTTATACAGTGGCATTACTTTCGCGGTTTTCCATAAAGATGGGAACACTTTTTTTCAGCTTGGGCCATGTTGAATAGAACAGAGAGTGGATGCGACGGTTCCTTTGAGGATATGGTGACTTATTTTATCCATGCAACATGCTTTGTGGGTTGGTAAGGTGTTGGTTAAGACATTATGCTTTTTCTGAAAATGCTACATGTAACGATCCATTCGCATTAATGCTCCTTAATGGAGGTATTGAGGTTGAAAACTTTTCTTTGACAAAATGACGCACAAGTTTCAAATATTCTTTCAAGTGTACACAAACATTATCAATATTTTACAAGTTACGAAAAAATGTTTCCTTTTCTCTTTTTTCTGGTTATTGACTTTGCTACATAATATTTTGTATTTCCCCAATGACTTGTACCATTACTATTAATAGCTATTCTTTTTCATGTGGTTGCGCTTCCTGGTTGTTCTGCGAGTTGCACTCTCATACCAACATGTCCCTCATGCGAACGGTTACGATGCGATATGGTATACAATCTTTAGGAAACTCAATATATGATGAAGTAAATGCTGCAATGGCATCATTGACATCACCACAAGCTCCTAACTTAGTTGTCCAGTCAATTCCCATTATAAGATTATACAATTTTTGAAAATCCACTTTATTATAAAGCCATATTTTTTCTTATAACAAGTGGTATATTCATAATGCAGCCGAGTAATTAAGTAGGAGGCCTTGTGATCACTTACATGTGCATCAAGATAGATAATTGCAGAATGAAGAACATCTATGTTTGTTGATATAATAATGGGATCTAACAGTTGCAGAGCTATCTGTTACTCTGCTTGGCTCAGTTATCATATTTTGCATGTCATTAAGCATCATCACCTCTCTGAGATCCCTGCATTCAGCGCTGAGTAGGTCCTTGTTCAAATTCTCCATAATTATAATATTATATCAGACACTGAAGCCCCGCTCAATGGTGATATTCGATGAGTCCAGAAGTGTGACGACGCAGATGGAGGACGGTAGATTGAAGTAATAGATATTTCACACGTTTTACACATATTTCTATCCCTTCAAGGTTACGTATCAACAGATCGGTACATGGTTTGAAAATCAAATTTCTGAAATTTAGACCATTACACCTCCCCCACGATTTGTTCGATCACACCCAATTGGTTTATGATAACCATCTAACTTAAGATCATCGTCAGTAATGTTATCATCTCGATGAGTCTCTGTAAGTGCAATTATGTAAAATCATCAAAATATGTAGCGACGAAATCTAATTTATGGTGAACAGATCTAATATTGAAATGAACAAAAAGATAATGTACTATCCGTTGATGACATAATTGAACTATTGTAGAAGTAGGAATCAGATGAATCTGAATCTGATTCAGATATTGGGCCTGGATTCAGCTCAGTGTCCCCAGATAATATAAGAACTTGAAGCATCAATAATATACAAATTAACAAGTTTGTAAACACTAGATTTGCAAAAGTATTACACCTTATATTAATTTTATCATATATGTTAATACTACTGACACGTAGCACAAACTCTGATAATTCAACATTGCAACACATGAACGGTACAAGACGAAGCCAACTGAACATTATTATAACAGATTATTTACCCAATGTAATAAGGAGATTGATGAATACAACATCATTACAGTTCAACCTTTTCTTACTCGGTACAATTTTAGCTGTATTGAAGAAAAGTCTGATGCTTATCCTATGTAAAATATTAGTACAAGACATAACATACAGTATAATTTAACGACAATGATAACACGAACTTTGCCTCTTGATTTTACTCGACGGAACACATTTCATAAAATGTAACATATACAATGCAACCTGCCACAGTCAAAAGTAGAAGAATGAAGAAATGCAGAGTAGGAATAATAGAATGAAGGAAGAATGAATGCATATATGCTGAAAGAGAGGAAAAAACAAAATAATATATGAATGTATGAATGTTGATTTGTGATAATAATTCAAATGAGCAGTCTGCAGTGAAAATCGTAAAGAATTCAAAATAACCAATACAAAAAATAAAAAATAATTAAAAAAACCCCGAACAAACATAGATGAGTGACAGAGGAAGAGAGAGACAGAGATAAAAGGGACATTCCAGGGCATGCACACAATGAGCAGAGAATGCACATGACTAAGTCACCATTGATACAAAAAAAAAAAAAAAAAAAAAAAAAAGAAAAGGCAAACACCTTTTGTGATCCAAGGCTTATATGATCCTGGTTTATTTTTGATTTCAGATATAATATCAAACAGGTGGGAGCGGGAATGCCCCCCCCCCGTATTTATTTAAATGATGATCTCAGATGTATTACTGCTGCAAGCCCACATCTGTGCACCAATAAATTTGTTTTTATGTGATTGTGTAAAGAATAAGACGATGCAGCATTTTAGGATATTTTATTTACTAAGATACAATAAAGAAAAGTGCACATATAGAATATACATAGCACCACATGACAATAACTAATTAAGGTTTATGTTACTAAGATCAAATAAAGAAAAGTGCACATATAGAATATATATAGCACCACATGACAATAACTAATTAAGGTTTATGTTACTAAGATCAAATAAAGAAGAGTGCACATATAGAATACACATAGCACCACATGAGAATAACTAATTAAGGTTTATGTTACCAAGATCAAATAAAGAAAAGTGCACATATAGAATATACATAGCACCACATGACAATAACTAATTAAGGTTTATGTTACTAAGATAAAATAAAGAAAAGCGCACATATAGAATATACATAGCACCAAATGACAATAACTGATTAAGGTTTATGTTCGCATTTTGGTCATTTACACATTTGATTTTCACCACATGACTTCAAAATGAGCACAACAGACAATATACATTGTAATTAATTATAACTACTAAGAGTACCTAGGTTACTGTAATTATTTGGTGAATTTTTGGAAACTAACACAAAATAAAAAGGTTGCTTTAATTTCAATTGATTAAATATTTCTACCTATTTACAATTACACTAATGTAATTAAGGTACTCCTAACAGTAAGAATTAATTACAATGTACAGTTTCAGTTGTGCTCATATGAAGTGATATGGCTAAAATACATGGAGTAAAGACCCAGACTGGAACATAAACCTTAAGTTGCCGTGATCCCCGTTCTTTTCCAGGTACATGGAGTTTGGATTTTGTTCTGTTAAATTTCCTTTCCCCGAAATCTAACTAATGAACTTTCTGGACACGGACGGACATAAGAACCTATGTTCTGACAGATGGATAGGAACAGTCACTCTGTTCCAACACCCTGATCTCTAAAACAAAATAATTTCAATGTCCTAGACCGGCATTTCTTTGAGAATAAGTCGTCATACTGACCCGTTATTTTATAATAATCAGGTGACATTGACCTATACATTTTTTAGCTCATTGCAGTTAATTTTAATTATAACCCATAGACGTAATAAGCTGCAAACAAGAAACGACCACTACATTAGGATTAAATTTAACATATAAAATGACTAGGGCATGTGTAGTATTATGTACGTGATAGTCTACCATTTAACTTTTCTTTTTCCTACCATACTCTTTGAATCCCTATCAGTGATGAAGTCCGTGCAGTTTTCTGATGTACACACTATTAGGGTGCTGGAAGGTGATATGTGTCCTTCCTAGAACTTTAAAAATATAGTATTTTGATTTTTGGGCGTTACGCAAATGTTGGGATGAGATCAAGTTCGATTTCCATTCACAGTCCGATGGCATCGATATCTAACTTACTAGTCTGAAACCATATACTTCATTCAAATCTTTATTACAAAATGTATCTGAGTTTTGTTTGTTTCATGGAGTTTAACGGCATATCACTTGTGAGTCTTGAACGATAACCGCTGAGCCATTGTGGCTCCCATAGTTCTGTAACTCAGTTTGTAGACATGTGACCAATAAGCATTACGATTTAAAGAATAATAAATCATGAAACAATGCCCCCTCCTCCCCCACCACGATGGCATACAAATAACCCACCCCACAAAGAAAAAGGTATGACCACTTTAAATGGAGAAAGCAAATTGCTTTTATCTGATGCTTAAGTCAAAGGGAAACTCCACTCCAATAAAAACATGAATATTACAACAATAATTACATCAATGTGTAGATTAATGGTATTTATGGCTGGACAGGAAAAAGGTAAAGTGTATACAATAATTACACTAATAATTACAATAATGTGTAGTTCAATGGTACTTATGGCTGGACAGGAATTCAGCAAGAAACAGTAAAGTGTATACAATAATTACTCCAATATACATTAAAGGCAAGGTAATACAAAATAATGCAATCAAGTGATATATGCAAGGAAATACAAAATAATTTGAAAAAAAAATCAAATATTATTTTAAAGGCAAGAAATACAAAACATGCTTTAAATGTCAAATATACTTCAAACTACGTGAATTAGGTAAGTAAGTAGAGATACTCATTTCTCGTGGAAATTTAAAAAAAAATGGCTGTTGGAATCCTGGTTTCAATTACTAAAAGATCCAAATCTCCAGAAAGTCTTGTATTTTTATTCAAGAAAAATACTGAATAAAGAAAAATAAATCAAATAAAATCAAGCTACAGAAAATAAAACAAAATCAAATAATGAAAACTTCCGTGCCGTGCGATGTCTTGCCTGCCTGCCTATGCATGATCTAAGACCCAAATGAAGGTAATTTGACTTGAAAATATGTCACTCTAACCTACATTCGGTAGAAATTAGTAGTAGCCATCAAGATGAATTTACAGATCTAGCTTTATGACTGTAAATTCAAACGAGTAAGAGAAATCAAGGTCAATATAAAACCCTAACATAAAGAATAAAATGTAACAAGGGTAGGTCCCCGTGACCCTTTTCAAAATGAGAGGGAACTGAATTCTTGAAAATGAAACATTATGCAGAAACCTTTAGAAAAGAATAAACCCTTCCCAAATTGTAAATGTGTAGTCCTTCAAGATAAAGGGAATCATCTTTAAAAAAAGTTGTGAAAATATAAAGGTTAATAAGTGAAAATCTTCAGGAAGATAAACCCTTCCAAATAAAAATAAATATTTTCTCTTATTAGATAAAAATAAAAGGTAACAGATTGCAAAGTTATGTAAAATATTCAAAATAAAACAAAATGCTTAAAAGAGTCCTAAAAGTATTGAATCAAAATATGTTATATAAATCAAAAATCTTTTAGACAGTCAAACATTTTTTTCTGGCAGAATATCATCATTAAGCTGCTTGACCGAGTTGAACATTTTTGTTTTGCCATTTGGAACTCCTTACACTAGACAAGAATGCACTCCACTTTAGTGGACACTGGTATGGTACACATTCCAGTCAAGGCTCGTCTATGTGTGTCTGATACGTATGATATAGTTTCTACATGAATGATGGCATTCTTCAAGGACAAGTTGGTTTTGAGTTTTCATTCCACATATTTTGCTAAGTATAAAGAACACACCAGTTGATATACTACTACTTCATGTCTCCATGTGGAGTCTTCCATTTTGAAACAGGTGACTGTAAGGCAGTTTTGCCTACTTTATTTGCCCTTATTGCCATTATCGGTAATACTGATGCGACAGGATATCCAACCGTACAGAATGCCTTTTCCTGCTGTATAAGCAGATCATGTTTCTCTAAGACTTGGAATACTAAGGGCTTGTGACATTTAACATTTTGTAAGGTTTTGAGTGTGAAAAGTGAATCTGATTGCATACTGAAATTAATTTTTGTACAGGTTTCAATATAATGCAGTGATTTAATTATGACAGTAACTTTTGAGGTAAAAATGGAGACTGCATTCGGTAAAAGGCTGGAGATTGTCGTGTGTTTGCAACAGCAGCTGCACTCCATCTTTTGAACTGTCTGGACACAAGAATGTATGGACGCTATAGGAGGCTCTTATTTTACTGAATTTACTCTGAAAACAGGGAGGACTGGTTGCAGATTTTTTGAAAAGGCAAAGATCAAATATTATTTTTGCGGGTTTTAATGACCACTGTGGATATTTTGTAATTGAGAATTTCGCAGCATTGGCACAATTTAATTTTTGCTGCTTCTGGATGAGGTGAACTCTTATGCCAAAAAGGCGGAATGAAATTTGGTTTCCCAGCATTCATAGTTTGGTATTGGGGCTATTATAAGAAGAAAGAAGTCAATATGCAGATTGGTAAATTAAATTCACAAAAGACAATACAAGAAACGGAACTTCGTGTAAACCTTAACTTTGATGGTGAGGCTGTCAGTGATATTGGCAACTATGCTGTTGGTAAAGCAATTCCTCAGAACAAAATGAGTAGATCAAAATCAAATAACAAATGAATTGCCTAAATGTGAAAATTTAACAAGAAAGTGTTCATTATGACCTATTTTTTTAATAAAGTCTTCAGATTAAATCAAATTCAAGATTCTCGTATTACACAAAAATGATGTAATACCTGAAAATTCATTGAGTGCAATAAATCTATCTACTATTGGTAATGATCATTCAAATTTAAAATATTTGGTATGATATAATATACAAACAACTATCAAATTCAAAATGAAAAAACTGTAAAGAATCATAAACTTTAAGTAATAAAAATGTTTCTATGACATGTATTCCATAGCAAAGTAACTTTTTTTTCTCAAGGAGACCAAATCGAGTGTAAAATTAAATTTTTGAACTGTTACATACAGTATGGGGCAAAATATGAAAATGTTTACAATCACAGATTAAAACAAGTCTTCATACAGTCTTACAAAATGTATGTGGAAAAAGTGCAAAGATTATGCATGGGTATCTCTGTTGTTAGACATTTCAAAGAAGTTTTTTTTTCTTCAGTGTTTTTCTTTTATAATTGAATATTTGGTATAAAAATGCTTCACTTACTGAATGACCATTTAATTTTCAGGGGGGAGGGGAGGGGTGCATGGGATTTTATGAAAAAAGTAATTTCTGGCCCTCATTAAACTTGCACAAAATATTGTCATTCTCGTTTATCGAAACAAATAATCTATTCTATCTATTCTATTCGCTTGAAAAAAAAGAAACAAATGAACAAACAAAATTACCTAACAGCTAAAAAATGCAATGCCTTCTCTCCCCGAATATTAAATGGTGGGTCTCTTAGGCTGGTAAAGCTGCAAAATCATAAAAATTATTCTTTTTTTAAAAAAAATTTGGGAGGGGGTATTTTGTGAGAAATGTGTCCATTTTTCTCAGTTACAAGTTGAGAAAAATGAAGTATGTGGATAAATGTAGTCCAGCATGATACAAGCAAGTAGTTTAATTCATGAGGAACTGTGTATGCTGTAATAGTGAGACCCCCCAAAAAAAACACCCAACAACCCCAAAAAACTACGAAACAATTATACATTAGAAAAACCATATATGACAACACTAAACAAAATATAGTGAACATTCTAACTCACACTATATAAATAGAGTGAACTACAGATGGTATTATACATTGCCAAGTAAATGCTTCTATATTTTCTCAATTAAATCCCAAATTTCCTACACTTCTTCGATTGTCTCTTTGCAAATTCTTCTCACTGAATATAGTAAGAAAAAAAGGATGAAATCATAAGAGTTCCTCATGATTCCTTACCACTTTTTGGGGGTTATTTTTTTATGTCAAACTTTATTTGCAGCTTGATGCATAATTTATCTACACTTGGCTTTGCTTATGAATAGTAACTCCAACCTGTTCACATCAGTCACAAGATGGTTCTCAAGATTGTAGAATAGTCTTTTTCACTGACAAATGCATCATACTTCCGGTGTTCATGAGACTGCAGATAGTTAGCATACTGCATCTTAGTGAAAGTACTGCATTTCCTTATTTTTTTCCCCCATGATTAACTGTGCCCATAAAGCTGTTTCACATCATCATATGCTCCCTGCAACTCAATCTACTACACGACTAACTAATCGGAAGACAAAGATTGTATTGCTAATTGGCCTATGATATCTATCTACCAAATGAGGCTGAGTACCACCAAAAAACTTATCTTTATGGAACATTTGGTAGACCTCAGTGCTGTAAGTTTTACAACATCATTTGTTAGGTAAATGGCATGGCAGTTCACTAACAAATCTTAATGTGACACAGAACTCTAGAAAATAAGCATTATTGAAAATAAGTAGGCATACCAACAGTAACAACAGTGAAAATCTGAGCAAAGTCTGAAATAGTTTTAAGTAACGAGCAATTAATATTTTTATGGGGAGATAACTCTGTGCAACATTTATTAGGTTTTAAAAATTTGTTTTAATTACAAGCACAAACAGCTCCTAATCACATTTTTAAATGAAAAGGAATAAAACTAATTCACATTTGTGATGAATTGAAAGTTTAAATTTAGTTATAAAATACTACATTTGTGTTTCTTAAGGAAATAGATGAAGTAAATCTCCAATGTTTGAGTATATTTGTTACAAGAACAACATTCTTGAAGTGTCCAGTAAAATATAAAAATTGTCTGTCAAATTTAATGTAATCAGCAATTTTGCACACCTTTTAACTTCAAAATTGTAATAAAATTACAATTACTTGGTGTTAAAACAGATATAAAAAAAAATTAAAAATATATTAATATCTTCTATGACATCATCAGAACTCAAAAATATTAGGGACCTTGACCGAAGTTATCTCTTCTGAAAATGTTTGATTCTAAACTTCTCAAAAAGTTCTTAATTGATTTTGATGGAATGTTCACTAGTAATCATATTTAAATGCCTTCAGTGTTTATTTAAGTAGAGAAAAGGTACTAATGGTCAATGTGTACACTTTGCATTTTCTTCTTCCTTTGGTTGCACAAGAGTTTAGTTTGACCAAAGATCTATAACATGTTGCAGCAACCAAAGTTCATTGCTGTAGCAGAGTGCATCTTCATCTGATTACTTTATCTGATTAGACCACAATACAAAAATTTTCATTACATATAAAACAATACTCATTTTAACATTATTTAATGGTACTAGGCAATCATTGATTGTATGATATTTTCAGTGTCTGACCAACATGACTTTATATGCTGGAGGCTCTAATAAAATATCTACATCCTAGATAAAGTAATACGACTCTTATTACATACATACACATATATACATGAACATGTATAAATATATACACACACATACATATACACACATGCATACATATACACACATACATACATACATGTCAGCATTCTCACCTATTTGCATTTTGCACATGAAGTCAACTTATTAATTTTGTGCATCTTTCTTTTATGATGCATACACAGCTTACCTGACATATATGCCCTTTGATTTCTGTATGTACATGTGTATTATAACACTGTCCACTGGAATCATAGATTATACCACCTTATAAGTGAAACTGCCTTATAATGAAGTACATGCTATATACATATTGTAGCTTAGTTACAGAGACAATTCCAAGTAGCCATATTGTAGCTTAGTTACAGAGACAATTCCCAGTAACCATACTGAAGCTTAGTTACAGAGACAATTCCCAGTAACCATACTGTAGCTTAGTTACAAAGACAATTCCCAGCAGCCATATTGTAGCTTAGTTACAGAGACAATTCCCAGTAGCCATATTGTAGCTTAATTACAGAAACAATTCCCTGTAGCCATATTGTAATTTAGTTACAGAGACAATTCCCAGTAGCCATATTATAGCTTAGTTATAGAGACAATTCCCTGTAGCCATATTGTAGCTGAGTTACAAAGACAATTCCCAGTAGCCATATTGTAGCTTAGTTATAGAGACAATTCCCAGTATTCATATTGTAGCTTAGTTATAGAGACAATTCCCAGTAGCCATATTATAGCTTAGTTACAGAGACAATTCTCAGTATTCATATTGTAGCTTAGTTACAAAGACAATTCCCAGTAGCCATATTATAGCTTAGTTATAGAGACAATTCCCTGTAGCCATGTTGTAGCTGAGTTACAAAGACAATTCCCAGTAGCCATATTGTAGCTTAGTTATAGAGACAATTCCCAGTATTCATATTGTAGCTTAGTTATAGAGACAATTCCCAGTAGCCATATTATAGCTTAGTTACAGAGACAGTTCTCAGTATTCATATTGTAGCTTAGTTATAGAGACAATTCCCTGTAGCCATATTGTAGCTTAGTTATAGAGACAATTCCCAGTAGCCATATTATAGCTTAGTTACAGAGACAATTCTCAGTATTCGTATTGTAGCTTAGTTATAGAGACAATTCCCAGTAGCCATATTATAGCTTAGTTATAGAGACAATTCCCTGTAGCCATATTGCAGCTTAGTTACAGAGACAATTCCCAGTAGCCATATTATAGCTTAGTTATAGAGACAATTCCCTGTAGCCATATTGTAGCTTAGTTACAGAGACAATTCCCAGTAGCCATATTGTAGCTTAATTACAGAGACAATTCCCAGTAGCCATATTATAGCTTAGTTACAGAGACAATTCCCAGTAGCCATATTATAGCTTAGTTATAGAGACAATTCCCAGTAGCCATATTGTAGCTTAGTTACAGAGACAATTCCCAGTAGCCATATTATAGCTTAGTTATAGAGACAATTCCCAGTAGCCATATTGTAGCTTAGTTACAGAGACAATTCCCAGTAGCCATATTATAGCTTAGTTATAGAGACAATTCCCTGTAGCCATATTGTAGCTTAGTTACAGAGACAATTCCCAGTAGCCATATTGTAGCTTAGTTACAGAGACAATTCCCAGTAGCCATATTATAGCTTAGTTACAGAGACAATTCCCAGTAGCCATACTGTAGCTGAGTTACAAAGACAAAATGTTTAATTAGATGTATTTAGTGTAATGTCATAAACCATGAGAATTTGAAAATCTAGTGGTGTTTCACAAGGTGCTGTGTCAGCAATATTCTTTCCAGTAAACTCCTTCTGTACCTCCCCTGCATATTCAGATCCCTCAGTTTGTTCTCATAGGTATGCTGTTCTGTAAAGGAAAATTAATACAATTAGAAAGGTCTTCATGGAACAAGGATGATGCACCACTGTGCATGAAATGACCTCAATGTTAACCTTCACCAAGATGTCATGGATGGACAGACAGACATATGGACAAGGGTAACACTATATACCCCTATTACTCTCATACTGGGTCATATATATCTTGACATTTGCTTCTTCTTAACATTGTTGAAACTGATAAATAAAATCTGCTGCTAGTGTCCATGTCTGTGATTTTGGACATGATGTAGACTCCACAGTATCATTCTTTAAGTGTGCTTTATCTCTGGCTTAAATATTACCTTCTTAGGCCATGAAATTAAAATTCAAGTACTGGTAATGTAGATGTTTTGTGGCATGTATATTGCTGTTTAATTTGTCCACTATATCAAATGTGAGATCAATCAGTACAATTATATCACTTTCCATGGAAACTATTTTAACCCAATTTTTTTAAAGAACAGTCACAAACAAAATGTCAGTGACACCAAAAGTTGAATTCATATTGAGAAAAGTCTTAACAAGAATGTTGAGAGTTGATGTAACTTGTTATAAAGGTCTATGATTCAGACTGGTTATTTGAAAATTATAGCTGAACTGACTATCATATTATAAGAGTAGGTAACTGTGGAGACTTGTAATTGTCAGAAAAACACTGTTACCAGTCTAGATCAATACTGGACCATTTGTTCTGGAAGAGGGATAAAAATAAGTCTTCACTTTGGCTGATGAGGAAACTAAAACTTAAGTTGCTAATGAGACTATATCAAGTGAAAGAAAGGTGAAACAGGTCTCACAGGGAACCATATCATGTGGAAGAAAGGTTAAACAAGTCTCACAGGGAACCATATCATTTGGAAGAAAAGTTAAACAAGTCTCACAGGGAACCATATCATGTGGAAGAAAGGTTAAACAAGTCTCACAGGGGACCATATCAAAGTCAAGTCTGAGAAAGGTGCAACATGTCTCATGGAATATCAGTACAATGTACTTCTTGTTATGGTTATTGTTGACAAACACTTACAAGTCTGTTTTTAGAAATTGTTATCTGGGGTATAAAAACAATTAGTGCCATAACAGCAACATCATTAACAATATATTTCCAAGCTCTGACAACAGATAACTTGCAAACTGTGTCCTGGTTCAGATATAATTCCTGGTACAAGTAAAAATATATACTAGTACTTGATACTTTGTGACCATATTGTTCTATGTAGCTGGTAATGTTATCCTCTGATGACCATATTGTTCAATGTAGCTGGTAATGTTATACTCTGATGACCATATTGTTCTATGCAGCTGTAGCTGGTAACGTTGTACTCTGATGATCATATTGTTCTATGTAGCTGGTAATGTTATACACTGATGATTATATTGTTCTATGTAGCTGTTAATGTTAACTCTGATGACCATATTGTTCTTTGTATGTAGCTGGTAATGTTATGAGATGAAGCATTTTAATTACATATATGTTACCTTATCAATTATTTCATTCATAGTTTGGTGTTACATTCTGTAGAAGATATAAGAAACAGGAAGCACATGCTTAAGCTGGTACATTAATACAAGATGACACGTAGAATTATATTATACTGCATTCCAGTGCTGTATACACAATAACAACCATTATACCTGGTGAGTTGTACATGCATAACAATGAAGTAAGCATGCAATTAGGTTTAGATTTACATGAAACAATACGTAAAAGTTAGACCCTCATCCTACATGTATGGGAACAAAGTGATATTAATCACCTTAGTTTAAGCAAATATATGAACAAGTTAATATTATAAAATGACAAAACATTTTACTTACTGAAATGCAAATTATAAATATGCTATGTAAATTAAAATAAATTTAGAATTTTAAAATGTCGATCTACATAACTTTCTTGTTGTCTAGGTTTTGTACCTGAAGAAAATTGCCATTAAAACAAAAAAAGTCACAAATCAGCTGGTAAATGTAAATAGAAAACAAATAATATCCCACATAAAGTTTCTTCTTTTCTGTACTGGTGACCATGTCATATGAAGACCCGTCATAAGACCATACCAAATATGTGTTGTATAACATCAAGAATGATGTCATTTGTCATTAATGATGTCATCTGTCATTATGATGTCACTTGTCATTTATGATGTCACTTGTCGTTTCTGATGTCATATCATTGTCAGTGTTTCTTGCCCTAGACTCAAAATAAGGATTATGTAAAAATGATGTCTGAAGGAACGGTTCTTCCTCCACCAGATATACTGGCCACCATGTGCTGAAAAATGGCGTTAAGCCCATAAAATCAAACCAAACCAAACCAGTACCAGGCAAGGTGATTAGTGGGTCACTAAGAAACATTGGGAGAGAAGTACAAGAGTCTGTTCATAATTTATACATGCAGAGATCAGGTCCCTGTGAAAACAAAACCTTCGAGTCTTTTTGTTAAATTGTTATATTAATTAAACACCCTCATAGACTTTAAAAAACTGACCAGTTTTCTTTTGTTGAATAACAACTTAAAGAGTGGTTTTGGAACTAACAACAAATATATGTATGTCTGTATGTATGTATGTATGTATGTATGTATGTATGTATGTATGTATGTATGTATGTATGTATGTATGTATGTATGTATGTATGTATGTATGTGTGTGTGTATGTATGTATGTCTGTATGTATGTACATATGTATGTATGTGTGTGTATGTATGTCTGTATGAATGTACATATGTATGTATTAAGACAAAAAGACCTAAATATATCATAATTTTTATTGAAATATAGAAATAAACACAGCAGTGCCTGTAGTTGACTACAACAGTGACAAAATAAAATACAATTATGATAGTTACAATATTAGACAACTTATGTATGTATTAAGACAAAAAGACCTAAATATATCATAATTTTTATTGAAATATAGAAAAAAACACAGCAGTGCCTGTAGTTGACTACAACAGTGACAAAATAAAATACAAGTATCATAGTTACAATATTAGACAACTTACTAATATAAAAAGTCAAGATCTCCTCTCTTTGTTAAGTTGTAACTATGAAAAATACATCCCATTCACATTTTAGATAACTGCAAATCAAGCTGAATTCACTTATACCTTGTGTGAGTATCTCTGTCCATTTAAAAATCCACATGTATGACCAATACATATGGCACTGACACTGAGGTAAACATGGTGGTAATGGTCATCTAAATCCCATGTATAGCCAACACTGAGGGCACTGACATAGGGATAAACATGGTGATGATGGTTATCCAAATCCCATATATAACCAACACAAAGTGGGCTGACACAAAGGTAAATATGGTGGTAGTGGTAATCCAAATTTCTTGTACAACTAATACAAAAGACACTGACACAGGGGAAAACATAGAGGTAATGGTCATCCAAATTTTGTTTGTTTTTGTTTTTCGAATAACAAATGTAGAGATTGATGGTCACTCTACTCATTATACAAAATGACACATGTCCCAGAAGAAGCAACTCCAATGGAAAATTTATTTTATGCCAGTCAATAACACTGGATAAAACTAATTTAAATCAAGTATAGTCATTAAAAATAACTGGTTTAATCTTATTTGGCCCTAGAATATTTGCCTTGTTATTCTAAATGGCACAGAAACACAAGAATGGTTATTTAGTGCCAAGGCAAATTCAATAAAGTGCCTTGCCCAAGGACACACAAGCCACCTGGTGTTTGAGCCAATGTAGGACTTGAACCCACATCCTTTTGGTCACAAGTCCAGCATGTTAACCATGTGCAACTGTGACCCCTTCTATTTAAGATGAAACTTATGACATAAGATGACTCTAATTTAGGTACAAACTAGAGTCTCATCAAAACGTAACATTTTCCGCTTTGGATTTGAACAATGCCATAAACAGTCTAAAGTTTGAAACAGCATTGTGACCATTCTGAATGTCCATTACTATAGGGCCAGAACATCCAGGTCTACACTTAGTTAAAAATTTATAACAATAAGTTTGGTTGTCCTTGATTCAGATTAGTAGAGAATCATCAGGCCAGGGCATCCAGTTCTATACCTAGTTAAAGAGAATCATCAGGCCAGGTCATCCAGTTTTTCACTTAGTTAAAGAGAATCATCAGGCCAGGGCATCCAGTTCTATACTTAGTTGAATATTTATAGCAAGATGTTTGGTTGTCCTCAATTCAGATTAGTAGAATATCATCAGGCCAGGGCATCCAGTTCTACACTTAGTTGAATATTTATAGCAAGATGTTTGGTTGTCCTCAATTCAGATTAGTAGAATATCATCAGGCCAGGGCATCCAGTTCTATACTTAGTTGAATATTTATAGCAAGAAGTTTGGTTGTCCTCAATTCAGATTAGTAGAATATCATCAGGCCAGGGCATCCAGTTCTACACTTAGTTGAATATTTATAGCAAGAAGTTTGGTTGTCCTCAATTCAGATTAGTAGAATATCATCAGGCCAGGGCATCCAGTTCTATACTTAGTTGAATATTTATAGCAAGATGTTTGGTTGTCCTCAATTCAGATTAGTAGAATATCATCAGGCCAGGGCATCCAGTTCTATACTTAGTTGAATATTTATAGCAAGAAGTTTCGTTGTCCTCAATTCAGATTAGTAGAATATCATCAGGCCAGGGCATCCAGTTCTATACTTAGTTGAATATTTATAGCAAGATGTTTGGTTGTCCTCAATTCAGATTAGTAGAATATCATCAGGCCAGGGCATCCAGTTCTATGCTTAGTTGAATATTTATAGCAAGATGTTTGGTTGTCCTCAAATCAGATTAGTAGAATATCATCAGGCCACGGCATCCGGTTCTATACCTAGTTGAATATTTATAGCAAGAAGTTTGGTTGTCCTCAATTCAGATTAGTAGAATATCATCAGGCCAGGGCATCCAGTTCTATACTTAGTTGAATATTTATAGCAAGATGTTTGGTTGTCCACAATTCAGATTAGTAGAATATCATCAGGCCAGGACATCCAGTTCTACACTTAGTTGAATATTTATAGCAAGAAGTTTGGTTGTCCTCAATTCAGATTAGTAGAATATCATCAGGCCAGGGCATCCAGTTCTATACTTAGTTGAATATTTATAGCAAGATGTTTGGTTGTCCTCAAATCAGATTAGTAGAATATCATCAGGCCAGGGCATCCAGTTCTATACTCAGTAATAGCAAGAAGTTTGGTTGTCATCAATTCAGATTGGTAGAGAATCATCAGGCCAGGGCATCCAGTTCTATACTTAGTTGAATATTTGAAGTTTTATTGTCTTTGATTTAGATTACTAGAGAATTATGGAAGTACAACTGAAACCATGAGAATAATCAGATGTGGGATAATTTGTGGACAGAGACATAATATTGGTACATGTATATTGCATTTGTTCATGTATATTGTGTTGGTACATGTAAGTTATATTGGTACATGTTGTATTGGTACACATATGCTGTACTTTTCTTAGTTGAACAAATATATCCCTCCATATAAAATTCTTCTTCATCAAGTATAAAATTACTCTAATATAAATACATATGTTTGCCAATTTCTATTTCCATCGATACTTATGCAACATATAATATAATGGGATGGAAGACAATTATAGCGTTATGCTACTAATTTTTTCTGATGTGACTAAATGCTGATTTAATATACAGGTGCATTACTCTGCCAATCAATGTTTTATCACAACATAATGCAAAACATAAATATCTATATATACAAGTTATATGTTATGGCACACACATCATAGCAAAACTTTTATAATTCACAATCAATTATTCATAATTTACTATACATTTACCAGTAGTCAGTTTCAAAGGCACCTAGATCACATTAAAGGCAAGATTACAACACAGAAAATATATACATTGGCTTTAATTTTTGAAGATACAGCAACGTAGTTCTATATAAACACACTATATACACACATAGTTAAAAAAGTTAATTTTTACAAAGTTCTTGATAACAAATTAATTAGAGTCATGACAATGATCATTTATTTTATCACTGTTGCTGCACTGGTATTACTGGATGTAGAAGGGGAGATCTCACAGAGCTGGATTTTTATAGTGGGCACCAACAGGTGAATTTTTGTCAAAAACAAGGCACGCAGCATATGATTTTCAGCATTTTAAAAGTTTCTTCTTGTATAGATCATTCATAAAATGGACACTAATTTGCTGATCTGACTACAAAAGTTTCATAAGTTTACCAGATATTAACATTTAAGGTATATGGGAATTGAATTAATTGTCTGTGCCTTATAGCAACAGATACATCCAGTGGAAAAGGACTCGAATAAAATATGCGCAAGCCCTTTCTCAACCATTTTATCAGCCATTTTGGCTGAATTTGTTTGTAATTTTAGGAATCAGTTGTCTGTTGTGGAAGCTTTAGATGTTTTTATGTACATCACCAATGTTTAGTCACACTGGATTTTAAAAACTGGTATCCAGGGGTTGCTTATTAAAATTATTGAAATGTTGTGTACTGGTAATGCATTTTCTCAGCAGCACTATTAATAATAAGTGTCCCTAAAAACCTGTTTGTCATAAATTCGAGCAATTAATGTTTGATTATCAATTCTTGGCTTTCAAAAGGAGAACTATATGATTACAATTAATAAAGCCCAGGGCTGAAAAATGTACAGTTCTTATACTACAGTTTGTATAAATATACATGTACTGCATTTTTCCATATTTTGTCAAACTGGGTATATCTAACAGGCCAAAACCTGATCACTAAATGAGGTTGCATGATCACTATCTGTCAGGTGTCATATCTTTCCTTTATAACTTGGCAATTTATTTATGATAAAAAAAATATATAAAAAATAAAAAAATAAAATCTGTAATTTTGATCCCTTTTCTCAAATATTTGACTGATTTTACTACAGGTGGATCTATCTCTGCCTTGGGTACAATGATGCAAATGGTAGAGAAAACATTTTCCTTTGATGAGCGATAAAATATTTAACTTGGGATTTCATTAACATTGAAATAAACCCTTAGTTTCTCAAATGTGGTGAATAGTTGGTTTGAACCTAACACAATTTTTATTTTATTGCTGTTGCCACACAGGTGCTAATGGATGTAACTGGGGAGATATCGTTTTAAAAATGTCCCTTGGATGGATCATTCACAAGATGCAAGCATGATTTGCTGATCTTACCACAAAAGTATAGTAATTTGACCAAAATTAACTTTATGATCTATGGCAATTTAATTAGATGTCTGTGGCAATTTAACAAGGCTCTTGCAAAGATAAAACAAAGTATTCAAATGAATATAACAAAGCAGCATAAAGTTAGATGACTAAAGATGTTCCAACACATAAGGACATCGGCTGCAAATATGGGATAATTTTAGAAGATACTGCCTCGGTTTATCTTTGGGAAAGTCACTTAGCTCCCATTTCCACGACAAAATATAGCCAATACTGTGTTAAAAATCAACAAAACAACCAAACATTTTGTTATTGCATTATTTATACTTTCCTAATAAATAATCCAGGGATATTTGTTTCATCATGAAAATTTCTTTTACAAGCTTCACACCAAAGGTTAGGTTACTGCTATACAATTTTGAAAATTTAGATGAAAATACCTTGATTATGTGTGGACATCAATGTGTTTCCAAAGTACTCAAGGGATTTCAAAATGTGAAACAGGCAACTTACAGAAGGTTTATGTTAAAGTGTTTGGTATTTTGGTGTTTTATGGCATAGCAGCACAAGTAGATTTATGTTAAAGTGTTTGGTACTTTGGTGTTTTATGGCATAGCAGCACAAGTAGGTTATCTAGTGCTGAGGCAGTTGAAGTTAAGTGTCTAACCTAAAGATGCAGCATGTCAGTCAACCCGAGCTGACACAATGTTAGGATTTGAACCTAAACCCTTTTGGTCATGAGTCCAGCACACTAACCACAAAGCCAACGCAGCTCCTGCCTCCACTAGTCACCTCTTATGACATGTGGTGGAGCATCATGCCTATTCTACATCGCTGAACCCGCAGTAATAGCACTGTACACATGGTTCAACAGTCATGACCCCAGCATGCTAACCACTGTAACACCATGGTTCCTGCCTCTTACAACATGTGGGAGGGAGTATCAGGCCTATTCTAATTTCCTGAACCTGCAATAATAGCACTGTACACATAGTTCAACAGTAACAAGCCCGGCATGCTAATCACTGTCACCATGGCTCCTGTCTCTTACAATGTGTGTGTGTGTGTGGGGGGGGGGGGGCAGGGGAGTATCAGGCCTATTATATATCCTTGAACCAGCAGTAATAGCACTGTACAGGTGGTTCAGCTTGGTTTAATGTCATGAGTTTGGCATGCTAACCACTGTACAACCATGGTTCCTGCCTCTTACAACATGTGGGAGGGAGCATAAGGTCTATTCTACATTCCTGAACCAGCAGTACTAACACTATACACATGGTTCAACTTGGTTTAAATAGCAAAGTTTATAAACCTTACTTAGCCATGTATACAGGCCCATGTAGATGCAAGGAAATGTAGTCAAATTGCAAATGAAAATTTAACATATAAAGAGTAACTTAAATGATCCAGACTCTATGTATTTAAAATAGAAACTACTGTTGCTTTCAAAGTAATAACAACAAGCAAAATCAACACAAATGAAAGTAGTTGACTACAAACAAGACATATTCCCTGTCTTCTAATATATACATAATTAGACAAGTGTTTGCATTTTATTTCACATTTGGCAATATAAGATCAAGATGGCAAAAAAGTCATAACTAAATGCATTATTACAGCTAAGATACCAAAAGTTTTTGTCATTTAAAATTCCATTTACAAGAGTCTATGTAATAATGTCAGTACATTTTCAGGAATAATGAAAATACACACAAAAAATGCAGAAAGTAATTTCATATATATGATTTAGGTAATAAAAGATGAAGGTAAAATAAAAATATACACATATCACAATCACTATTACATGTCTATTGTACACAGTACATAAGATATAGAGAAATACTATAAATAAAAGACACCCTAGAGGACCCTTCTTGCTCTACTGGCTGTGCTGAATCTTTATGTGCCTAAACAAATATTTTTAACATGATTTTAGATGAAAAGGCATGATCTTCATGGAAAAAGAATATGATTATTTATTAGACACATTTGTGATATACCAAACATAACCTGATATAAATTCAACTTTGATAAGATTTTAGTCCTCTAAAATACAGTATAATGTCAATAGCACAGACACTCAAGTTATTGCATAGATCTGACCTGTCAATCAAATCGACAATTATTGACCAATCAGATAAGAGTGTCCTGTGTTACACTAAACATCCAGCATGTTTTTTACCCACAAACAAATGTGTGCTGAAAATACTGCTACATAACAAAATTTTGTAAATTTTGTGATATACTGACAAAATGGTGCTATGATGTGCATGGAGAACATGCAATGCAGATGAGATATATCTGAAAGGAGGCCGTTTTATGTTTTCCGACTTTAAAATGTGATTTGGAAAAGGTGACAAAAATGATGGATTAAAGCATGTGGTCAACCTCAAGAACAGTGGCACTTCTAATCATTGCAATTTCATTTTTTTTGTAAAGTAATATTGTAACAGAGATGATCACTCATTTAATAAACACTTTCCTTTTCACTATTTACATTGGCTGCTATACCGCGGACATCAGCATTGTATTGAAGTTTGTTTCTAAACCCTCAAATATTGTAATTTTGATTACTCAACGTTCAGTATTTCCAGATCATGTTTCCATTAATTATACTGCATCCTAGAGTTAAAGATGCAATGTACCACATGGAAAATAGATGATACAAACCAAAAATACGCAATTATTTTGCTAAAATATATAAGAGTATAATGGATGGATTCAATGTACTAGCTCATATCATATTTATATAAAGTAGTTTAAAATGTTATGGCCATATAATTAGGCTTTCATCAAATGACATGTTAGACTTCTCTTGTCCATTAGTTCATTTATACATTAACATCAATTATATGGGGATCATTGATTACCTCTCCATCCTCCACATTTAAGTTAAACAAATATCCTAAAATAATCACAGTTAGAAATGATGGAATTATTATACTTCACATGAACAGCAATTACATGTGGATCCCTGACCACCTCACCCTCCTTCACATTTAAGTTAAACAAATATCCCAACATAATCAGTCAGGTTACATGTGGACCCTTCAGACTATCTCTCCCTCATCCACATTTGAGGTCAATAAATATTATAAAATAATCACAGCCAGATATGAAGGAATGATTATACTTCAATTTTTTAAAATTTCAGTCACATTTAAATATAGGGTTCAGGATTATATGTGATGTTGATGCTACACAATTCGGGACAATGGACAATTATTGAAAATTCTTCAAATGATTCCTGATATTTCTATCAAATACATTAGATCTTAAAACTTTTTTTACTCTTAAGATAAATTTTTATTTCTTTTCTACAACATCAAATTTAATCCATGTAATGCTTGTTTACAAGTACTCCATCATTGTTACTTAACCATTACATAATTGTCACCTACTTATTTAAATAGTTATTGTATAGTAAACTATTGTTATAAAGAACCTTGCTAGTATGAAGTCCTTGATATAACAGTTAACCATGTCTGACTACAGACAGCATTTATACATGAACAGAATGCTTCATTATAATAAATACCATGTTTTAATGAACAATCTGTGTGGACCCAAAATCATTTATTATAGTGAGGGACTATTGTTATATTAATGAACAATTTGTGTGGACCCAAAAAATCATTTAATATAGTGAGGGAATACTGTATGGACCCAAAATCATTTATTATAGTGAGGGACTATTGTTATATTAATGAACAATTTGTGTGGACCCAAAATCATTTATTATAGTGAGGGAATACTGTATGGACCCAAAATCATTTATTATAGTGAGGGACTATTGTTATATTAATGAACAATTTGTGTGGACCCAAAAAATCATTTATTATAGTGAGGGACTACTATTATATTAATGAACAATTTGTGTGGACCCAAAATCATTTATTATAGTGAGGGACTATTGTTATATTATAAAGGAAACACAAATTATGTTACTTGCAATAAAAACTATTTTTAAAAGAACATACTATTTCACTGTAAATAATGCAGAATTCCAATAATTTTTATTTTTGGAAAATAATTCTGTTAAATGTACCCAAGAAAGGTTATGGATAACTTATAGTCTTGGATGTATTATATATAATAAAACAGCATTTATCGAGAGAGAGAGAGAGAGAGAGAGAGAGAGAGAGAGAGAGAGAGAGAGAGAGAGATTGGTTTAGAGATTTTGTTCCCAGAAAATTTAGGTGAAGATAACATGGCTCCACTCTCCATGCTGAGAGTCTGATAAAGTTGTAATGAATAGACCCTAGTTAATCTTTATCAGAAACAACTGGATCTTCTGATGACTTTCTCTTTCCTTTTAGTTCTGCCATTTCTTCTTCGGGGTTTCCTTCATTCAGCTGATTCTTCTTCTTCTTTTTCTTTTTAGGCTCCTCGAAGGCAATTTTTTCCTCTACAGTTGGCTGTTTTGTAGCGTGGAGAGGAGGCAGCCTGATGGACCGAGGCATGTCAGTTGCCAGGCCTCTTGTATCATCATAATTAGCAGACAGCCCTCGAAAGTTTCAATCTTTAACATCACTGTTCTCTGGGGGTCGAGGTTGTGGATGATGTTTTTGTTTATCTTCAAGTTCTCCACTTATGGGTGGCAAAGGTTGATGTTCATTTGGGTCAAAATTTCTTGAATGTTTACTACGTTAGTTGTTTCTGATTCAACTTTCTTTTGTGTTCCAGTGTGAATTGCCGGGGGCCTGGAAATTAAGAATCCCTGTCTCAGTGGGATATTACTAGTGCCTTAGTATACTGGAATTAAGAATCCTTGTCTCAATGGCTAGTGCCTTAGAATATGAAGAAAACCATGCATTTAATAAACTGAATACTAACCATATCTTGTTATAGTCTGCTTCAAGCAAATTCAGTTTGTAAGAGAAAATGTAACAGATGTCATTATAAAAGTAAGAATGAACTTTCTACATGCAGTGGTACACAAGAGAGCTAAAACTTGTCAATCCAGTGCATGAACAATTCATATTTAATAAAGAGCAAATGAAAATATAACAGTTATTAATCATACTGAATATCATATCTGATGCAAATAATGAAAAGCTGTGGTGCTGCAGTATATACTAATATACTAGTACATAATGGTGCTCTCTAATAGGTATACAGGCAAGTTTGCAGGTCATGTACTTGAGAGAGAGAGAGAGAGAGAGAATATAGGAAATATGAGTCCCTCAATATCCAACTGTTATCATTATTCTTGTTTATCCATTTGATAATGAATTAGAAAATGACATAAAACCATGCTTTATGGTGAAATTAATAGTTTTGTTTTAGCCATGTTGTATTACAATAATATACAAAGTTTCCAAAGGTAACGATGCTTAAAATAATATTTAGAGTTTTTCCAGTGCATTATGGAATATTACAATTGATACGAGTATACTAATATTTACAACTAACATTAGCAGTTATTTTAATGTTCCGGTAATTACTATGTTCTATCACCATTATGTAATATTTACAACTAATATGAGCACACTATTATTAGACTGTTCCTGTAATCACCATGTTCTATCTATATTATGCAATATTTACAACTGATATCACTGCACAGTTATTTAAATGTTCCTGTAATTACTATGTTCCATCACCATTATGTAATATTTACAACCGATATGAGCACACTATTATTAGACTGTTCCTGTAATCACCATGTTCTATCTATATTATGCAATATTTACAACATTACCTGTTATTTAAATGTTCCTGTAATTACCATGTTCTATCACCATTATGCAATATTTACAACTAACATGAGCACTATATTATTTAAATGTTCCTGTAATTACCATGTTCTATCTTCAATATGTAATATTTACAACTGACATGAGCACTTATAAATATTTCTGTAATTATCATGTTGTATCACCATTACATGATATTTTAACATAAACAGAAGGTAGTTGGCTCATTCTACCATGCCTCTGATACAGAATATGAAATTCTACAGAAGTGTGTTAGTTTGGATCTCAATGAAAAGTTTGATATTCATGTTGGCATGCAGTATATTATTCTGTTATTGTCTTTTCCGAATGGAACTGTTCTCTATGCAAAGATGCTGCCAGGCCGCGGGATCGCGGGTTTCTCGCAAAAGTGATAGAGAGTCACGCAACTTTTAAAAGCCAATGGGGGAAAGATCGCGCACGTTATCTGTGCTTCCTGCGATTTCTCGAACCCAATGCGCGACTTTTTTATTTTTTGTTTTTTAATTAGGTTGATCAGATCGTTTTTTTTTACTTTTCTCCATGATCTCAATTAATTCTATGTCTATGGAGAATATTGTTTGAATACAAGCACCTTTATGATGGAGATCTGTTGGAGTATTGCAGAAACTATGGAGGTATTCCGATTGAATTGTTTCCTGGTGCTGTGTAGTCAATTGATCCATCGATCTAAATGTCTAAAGCGCGACAGTAGTGTGTTATGTTGAAACAAAATATAACAGATTTCTTTAGGAAATTCAGCGAGATGGAAAGATCATCTGTTAAGGACAAAACTAGGGAGCATGAAATATCTGACGGTTTGTTGCCAACTGAACATAGCGCAGAAAGCTGTGATTCAGAAATAACCGACATGATGTCGTTTACTGTGGTTTAGGCCATGCAGAAATTCTGATACATCGACAGAAATATCCAAGGAACAACATGCCTGAATTGTGAATAATTGTGTTTTGGATACCTGAAAACCAGTTCCCGAAAATATTCAGACTGGTCATAATTGCAGCAGTTCTTGCCTTTACGAAAAACTGATTGTGAAAGGTGATTCAGTTCTCAAAGCAAAATTCACACTACTCGGCGAAATAGGGTAACCACAGACCTTTAAAACTCTATCACTGTTGTAAGAAAATGTCAGAATATCTGAGAACAAAACAAAATAAAATCCTATAAAGATATATAATTCGGATTAAGTATTTTTTTTTCTCTAAGATATTCTGACATTTTCCTACTACAGTGATAGAGTTTCAAAGGCCATTGGGCTAACATCTGGAACAATAAATAAACTGATGACTATACAGATATGTGTGGTCCAGTAAATTATTTCCAGTTTGCAAAGCCATATTTGAAGGGCAGTGATAAGAAACAAAGAAGAATATTTACCAGCTGAGCAACAATTAGGTATGCAGCTACCTTATACATTTATTGTCAAAGAAGTGATACAAAATCATTAAATGCTTGTTTTAAATTAGGTGTTTCTACACCTTATAATAATGTTGTCAGCTATCTTCTACCATTAAGCTTAGTTTACCCTTGCCCCCCTCCCCCCGATGATCCCCCCCTCTGAGGGTAGGTGTGGGGGACCTCCCCCTCTTAAGAAAATTTCTGGCAGCATCTCTGTTTATGGTGTTGTCTGCTAGGGTATGGTGCCATAGCCTAGTGCAAGTGTTCTCTCAAGGGAACTGTTCTCCTATAGTGTTGTCTGGTGTTTTTTTTTTTGCCTGAACCAAAAATGAAGATACTATACCATACCACACAACACTGTAGGAGGACATTTCTCAAAGTAGAATGCAATAACAGATTAGTACATCACATAACATAATGCTACATACTATAACTCTGCATGTTGGAATATCACCCGTTAGATGAGTTATAATTTCCCCAGTTAAATATAGCAACCTGTATTTTTATTTAATTTTAAAATTTCAACATTGATTAATGAGTGTGTTTTTACCATAGAATTTTGCTTGTACATTCTCCTTTTCATGTACAAAATCTTCCTATTGCTGTGATATGGCTCTATTTAGTATTAAATAAGATAGCAGACTCTTGTGACATCAAAAAGAGGTATGTTACTTTAAATAAGATAGGAGACATTTGTGAGATTAGAGAGGGGAAAGTCAATGTATAAGTTGATTTCAATTTGATGTTATATCTATTGTTTAATGAAGATAAAGATATTTACCGCCAAAATACTGGTGAAGTTATTATTTTGAGATCAGCTATGAAAAAACGAGACATGACATCTTTGTATGAAGATAACGAGACTAAGAAAGTGACTGTTACACATGAACTTGCTAACTAAAATGTAGCAGGAATATGTATTTTTTTTTTTGGGGGGGAAACTAATTCTAATTATGTAATACTTACCTGTTGCTATTGCTTAGCTAATCTATTTCTGTGACGGAAAAAACCCGACCGTATGATGAGAATTCATCCTCCCATAGGGTTGACTAGAAAGTTCTAGTGAATAGAACTCCCTGTGTGAACTCCACAGTATGCACACGTGTAACCCACAATTCCTCA
Organism: Margaritifera margaritifera; assembly: GCA_029931535.1. NCBI lineage: Eukaryota > Metazoa > Mollusca > Bivalvia > Unionida > Margaritiferidae > Margaritifera > Margaritifera margaritifera. The sequence goes on along the minus strand of JAQPZY010000254.1, from coordinate 44,891 downwards.
TTCTTTTTCAGGATGTAGCCTTACTAGTGGGACATCAGTGCGGGGAGGGAGGAGGAGGGAATCTGGCAACAGCAACAGGTAAGTATTACATAATTAAAATTAGTTTTACCCCCCAAAAAACTGCATTTTCAAGATGGCCATTGTGGCAGTCATATTAGAAGTAGGATTGGCACCATTTTCATTTATGACCAACTGGACATCATAATAAGTCTTTCTTTGAAAACCCCATGCTGTGATATAACCATTCATTCAGGAGAAATATTGACAAGATTTTCAAGATAACCAATGTGGCAGGCATATTGAATGTCTGAATGGCACCATTAGGACCAACCAGACATCATAAGAAATTGTTTAGTAAAAACCCCATGTTGATATGGCCATCCATTCAGGATGAGTAGTGATAACAATAATTTCAAGATGGCCACTCTTGTGGCCATATTGGACATGATATACACACCATTTTTATTTTGGACCAACTATACATCATAAGAATTCTTCTGGTGACTAGCCCATGGCAATATTACTTTTCATTCAGGAGGATAAGCAATAACAAGATTTTCAAGACGGTCAATGTGGCAGCCATATCAGACATCAGATCAGCACCATTTTCATTTAGGACCAACTAGACATCATAAGAAATATTCTGGTGAAAACCACATGGCAATATTACACTTCGCTCAGGAGAAGTAGAGACAACAAGATTTTCATGATGGCCACTGTGGTGGCCATATTGGACATCAGATACTCCATTTTCATTTAGGACCAACTAGACATCATAAGAAATATTCAGGTGAAAACCACATGGCAATATTACACTTCGCTCAGGAGAAATAGAGACAACAAGATTTTCATGATGGCCACTGTGGTGGCCATATTGGACATCAGATACTCCATTTTCATTTAGGATCAACTAGACATCGTAAGAAGTCCCTTAGTAAAAACCCCATGTTGATATGGCCATCCATTCAGGAAGAGTAGTGATAATAAGATTTTCAAGATGGCCATTGTGGTGGCCATATTGGATAACAGATTGGCACCATTTTGATTTAGGGCCAACTAGACATCATAAAAAGTCTTCTGGTGAAAACTCCATGTCAATATGACTTTCCTTTCAACTAGACATCGTAAGAAGTCCTTTAGTAAAAACCCCATGTTGATATGGCCATCCATTCAGGAGGAGTAGCAATAACAAGATTTTCAAGATCGCCACTGTGGTGGCCATACTGGACATCACATCAGTCCCATTTTCATTTAGGACCAACTAGGCATCATAAGAAGTCTTTCAGTGAAAACCCTCATGACCATTCATTCAGGAGGAGTAGTGGTAACAAGATTTTCAATATGGTCACTGTGGTGGCCATATTCGATGTCCAAGTGGCACCATTTTCATTAAGGACCAAGTAGACCATGGGATGAATGTGTGTGTAAAGTTTCATGGCAATCCTCTAAGTAGTTTTGGAGGAGTAGTGTTAACGAACTTGTGCTAATGGACAGACAGGCGATGGACAACGGACAACAGACCATCCCATAAGTTCTTCTGGTTTATGACCAGTAGAGCTAACAAAACACAAGAAACTCTAGTGGGCATGAGATCATTCAACTGACAGCTGCTTAACAGCTAAATGCAAGCGTGGGTGGCCAAGAAAGATGCACTGTGTTTGAATTGTTTCCAAATTTGTTGATTGGCAATAGAAAAGGTTGAAAGTGTCTCTATTTTTAGTATCTTCAGCAATTTTTGATAGCAGATTCAGTATCATTTATATAGAATTTAGAGGTTTTTAAACCATGATAGTTTTTGTCAAATTTACTCTAATTTTGTGGAGTGATTTAGCAAAATTGACATTTCAAGATTTTTTTTCTACTTTTTATTAATTTTGCCATAATGGATTTTAGATCAGCATCATATGTACAAGTTGAAAGTCCTTTATGCCAGAATGCTATTATCAAATTTCATCAAATTCTGTTGAGCACTTTTTAAAAAAATTTCATTTTTTAACATTATTTTTTAGTGATGTGGCCATATTAGGTGACATATAAGCATAATTCGAAAAAAATTCAAATCTGGTAAAATCATTTTTGAAGATAGCAGTGAGCCATTTAAAGATTTTACTATTTTTATTAACAGCAGCAATATCAGCAGCCATATTGCATGGCAGCTCAGTATTATTTAATGCAACCTGAAATGCCTTCATACATACCAGGCTGCTTTCTGTCAAACTTGGACAACTTCTATTGAGTGGTTTTTGAGAATTAAATTATATATATTTTGAGTGTGCTAAAACTATGTCAAAGTAATACAATTTTGCCTCTCATAAGTAGTTTTAATGATTTGACTCAAAGATTTTATTTCTGTAAATGTCTTGTAAGCATTTCCAGTCAGACGGGGATGTATTTGTTTTCCTGGACTCATGCAGTGGATATTAAATACTTAGCAAAAGGTCTTTTATCAATAAAAGGATGGCACTGCTTTGGTTTGTGTTGTAACTTTCAAGGTCTTTTATCAATAAAACTCTAAAGGATGGCACTGCTTTGTTCTGTGTTTTAACTTTCAAGGTCTTTAATCAATAAAACTCTAAAGGATGGCACTGCTTTGTTCTGTGTTTTAACTTTCAAGGTCTTTTATAAATAAAACTCTAAAGGATGGCACTGCGTTTATCTGTGTTTTAACTTTCAAGGTCTTTTATCAATAAAACTCTAAAGGATGGCACTGCTTTGGTCTGTGTTTTAACTTTCAAGATCTTTTATCAATAAAACTCTAAAGGATGGCACTGCTTTGGTCTGTGTTTAAACTTTTAACTTTCAAGGTCTTTTATCAATAAAACTAAAGGATGGCACTACTTTGGTCTGTGTTTTAACTTTTAACATTCAAGGTCTTTTATCAATAAAACTCTAAAGGATGGCACTGCTTTGGTCTGTGTTTTAACTTTTAACTTGCAAGGTCTTTTATCAATAAAACTCTAAAGGATGGCACTGCTATGGTCTGTGTGTTTTAACTTTTAACTTGCAAGATCTTTTATCAATACAATTATAAAGGATGGCACTGCTTTGGTCTGTGTTTCAACTTTTAACTTGCAAGATCTTTTATCAATAAAACTCTCAAGGATGGCACTGCTTTGATCTGTGTTTCAACTTGCAAGGTCTTTTATCAATAAAACTCTCAAGGATGGCACTACTTTTGTGTGCGTTTATCTGTGTTGTAACTTTCAAGATCTTTTATCAATAAAACTCCAAAGGATCACACCATTTTGATCTGTGTTGTAACTTTCAAGGTCTTTTATCAATAAAACTTTCAAGGTCTTTTATCAATAAAACTCTAAAGGAAGGCACTGCTCTGGTCTGTGTTTTAACTTTCAAGGTCTTTAATCAATAAAACTCTAAAGGATGGCACTGCTTTGGTGTGTGTTATAACTTTCAAGGTCTTTATCAATAAAACTCTAAGGGATGTCACTGCTTTGGTCTGTGTTTTAATTTTCAAGGTCTTTTATCAATAAAAGTCTAAAGGATGGCACTGCTTTGGTCTGTGCTGTAACTTGCAAGAAAGTGTGCAAATCAGTCAAGATGAGTATGATAGATATACTCTCTTATCTCAATCATATGCAGTTTACCTTGTCAAAACATTTGCCAGAATATATTACACCAAACTGTTTGAAACCCGACACAAAGCCCCATCCCCCCCCCACCACCACACACCTTGTACAAATTCTTTCCCAAGCATTTGGGAAAAAGTTTGAACTTGACTGTTATTCTTACATAATCAATTGCCAAAGTAATTATTTGTATACCAATTGTTAATCAAAAAGAATTCTCGTAAAGTTATCTAGTGTGATATAGTACAGGGTGCATATCTTACAATGCCATGTATGGGCAGACATAACAAAAAAACTATATGCAATGGGAATGTGAAATATGTCTTAGAACTCAGATAACTGGCATATTAAAACAGCATGTCTCAGATTGTTCAGGCCTGACATTGGTAAGCTTGCAAAAAACAAAAACAAAATAATTTCAACATCTCGACTAGATATCTGAACTTCTTAAATTGGGATGGCAAATAGAAATATTTAATTGATTATGTATAGTACAGCTCACGTGATTTTTCGGAACTCCGCGCATCGGGGTGGGGTACTTAATCCCCTCCACTTTAGCTCCACGATAGCACTCCGTGGTGGAGGCATAAATTGGCATAAATACCTACAAATCACCACCGCGTTTCGGCAGGCACGCCGATGTAAACTCCACCGTGGAGGGGCTAGTCGACATTACTGATTGACATCTGAACAGCCAATGAATGAAGACCACCTATGGAAAGACTGAGACGTCAAGAGTGATTTACAACCGGATACCATCTGAAGAATCAGTAGTTTTTATTTCGATCATATATTTGGACAATAAAAAAATAATTTCAATAGTCTTGTATATTCAGTACACATTACTGTTTATAAAAGGTTGATCGACTTCTTTTGCAATAAATTTATGATTTTAATTTATTTCAAAGAAATATGAACAAACTTATGCACTGACTTGACGAGAAGCACACATTGCTGAGCCTCTCAAGCAGAATAAATTTATCATTTTGTTCCAAAGGAAAGTAATTCTCTGAGATATGGACAATTAAAATCCAAATTGACATCCGCTTCTTCTTAACCCCCCCCGCCCCCCCCCCCAACAACAACAAACCTAAAACACTGAATTTACACTGAAATGCAAACTGCGTGCTTAGTCTTTTAAGCAGTAATAGCAGAGTCACGAGGCTGAATATTATGACTGCATGTATACTGTAAGGGACTGACCATTTAATATACGGGGTTTATATGTTGTTTTGTTATTTTCGACTGGGATATTTTTTGTTCTTTCATCACAGTAATTATTTATTTTAAGTGAAATATGGAACGGATTAATGTCTGCTACAAAAATCAGAGAAAGACAATTGTTTTCATGCATTTACCCCCCCCCCCCCATGGTTGGAAAATTCAATTGTCTCTCCCTAATAAAGACTTGACTTCAGCGGATGTTCTACAGAAATCAAGGCAGTGACCATTGTGAACACTGTTGTAAAATATTAACAAGGGTTTGCATCAAAGGATGATGTAAGTTTCAGCTTGGGAACAGTGTTTTTATCACACGAAGCCATTTGACTTAGCGCGTTGTACTTTACAGCCGCAATTATGGTCCCGCCATTAACAACGGAAGTTTGATAATTGTTAGTAATTAATCTGAACTCGGCTTATTAGCGAAATGAAAAATAATATGGAAAATTCTAAAATCTGAGATGTTCAGAGATTTTAATTTCCAACAAGTTTAGAGCATTTTGCATGGATGTATTGTCTCCACGTGTATCCTATTATTTGCTCATTTTCCTATGGCGAAAATATACAAATAAAATATACTTTTTTAATTATTTTTACGCAGATATTAAAGAATGCAGTTTCCTGTTTGTGACTGTTAGAGCCTTTGGTTATTGAGTGTGTTTCTGTTTCTTACCCCTTGCAAACTTTTCCAGATTTCATTTTACGATACAGTAGTGATTTGGATTCCATATTTTATGAGAGAGAGAGAGAGGGGGGGGGGAACTTTACTAAGAAGAGTTAATGATCTAAAATTATTCATCTTATTTTTCTGTATTATGCAATAGGAAAACGAACAGAAAAGAAAAAGTTAAACATTAATTTCATCTGATGCGCAAGTTTGTCAAATCAATGGCAAAGAAAACAAACCCGCAGAAGCGTTGCTGTTGTACTTTTAGGTTAACAGCACATGAAATTGACACATCAATATCAAAGAAAACACACAGTGCTGATGGCTTCTATTGTGCTAAGTTACTTGCACGTGTCAACTACATGTATCTAGAATGACCTTTTGCGACCATTTGTGATCTAAAAAAAAACTCGCTACTTTGGTAATTAATGCAAAATAGTACAATTTAAAATATAATAACAATGTGAAATCTTAATAATGCTTTATTTAAGCGATTGGATGTCAAAAAAAATCATACAATATGTGAATGAGTACTCATGCATGGAGTAACCATCGGAACTTGTGCGATTTTGTTTCACTTCAATCAGGTATGACTGCAGCTTTGTTATTAATTTGTTCGATTTTTATCATTCTTTTCATTGCAGGTAGTACAATATCACTGACTTTCATATGATCATTACAATTTTGTATTGCGTTTACTGAAAAAGAAATAAGGATATGAATGCATGTTTAGATTCCGATAACATAGTATTGAAGAAAAAGAAATTAGATTCATTGCGCAAAATGTAGTATTAATACAGTTTACGAGGCATTGTCATTATGTTATCATCATCTTAAATATGATTTGGCACTATGTATCATACATTATCTTCGTTAGAACAAGAAAATATTTATAATTAACAGAATTACTGCATTTTTTTTTCAGTATCAAAAAGTTAGCAAATTGCTCCCCAGAGGGATAACGATGTAGATAAATCGGTGCCCCCCCCCCCCGTCTCTCTCTCAACCTCTGCTTGCATGGGTAATAAACAGTAAACCACGCCCATATTATAGAGACCACGTCCACTCTGCGGTGGTGATCGGATGCGACTCTGCGAGAAAGCATGGTGTGCAGGGCTATTCTCCTCGAGACTCCGCGACAACTCCGTCAGGATGCGTGGAGTGATGGTGGAGGGGTTTTTCTTAATCCTCTCCACTCACTCTCCACCCCCACCGCGATGCGCGGAGTTCCGAAAAATCACGTGAGCTGTACTGTAAGATTACTATATTATAGATTACAGTCCGGGTACACAAACACACACACACACACATACACACAAGACAATATTATGAAGGAAATGAAAACATGTTCCATTATTCTAACTTTACCTCATCATTACTCTTACTTCATCTGTAACGCAACTTCTTCTGGAGTCAAAGCACGATGACTACTGAAATTGATCACATACATATACTGATAAATTAGAAAATCAAACATTTTATAAAGAAAATATGATGATCTTCAGTTCCTTTACAAGTTATTGTACTAATCGGAAATATCCTCCAATTTTTCAGTCTTCTCTGGCCATCTATCAAACTGATGGAAAGAATACCTGTAGAAATAATGCCTTTTATTCCTCTGACCATCTACTGAACTGATGGAAAGAATACCTGTAAAAATAATGCCTTTTATACAGCAAAAGATGATAAGAAGGAAAATAAGTGCATTTCCCTAAGCAGAGATATTTATAATTATCAGTAGTTTGATTTTGTGCCAAAAAGCACTATGTTGCTATAACAGAAATGTTTATAAAAGCCGTCATGATTGACTTAAATGACATCACTGTACTACTCCATCAGGTGGAAAAATATATGGGAGCAATGAAGGTCAGTGATAAATGGGCAAAATTTCACACATTTTTCATCAAACTGCTTAAAAAGGATGATTAAGCTTTACTTCAGTTCATTAGAGATAAGAAATTATTGGTTTTGAGCAAATATTTCCCCCGTCCACACTAAGTATCTGTATTCATGCCATCCAGGCTTTGACCTAAATGACCAGTCACATAACTATTTAATGTAAGCAAGAAAGACATAATATTATCAATAGTGTTTAATGCTATGTATGTAATTCTTAGAAGTTGTATTTTGTAATTATTGTTTATGTTCATCTTTTACAAGATATATGTAAACACAGTGTTTGTAATGTTATGGCATAAGACACTGTTGTGTGAAAGGACGGGGAAGAAGCTTTACCCAGCCCTGTTAAACAGTTCTTGCTTCATTATCACCGATTTAAAGAATTATCTGTTACTAAATTCTATACTTTTACATTGTAACAGACAGGCTAATGCCATCTAAATAGCTTTAAGATTCTACCCTGCTTAGGGAAATATTATGAAAATGCTGGACATTGTAAGATTCTATCCTGTATGAAAAGGCTGGTCATTGTGATATAAAGAGAACATTAGTAGTTTCTTTCATATATGTTGTTGATGAAGAAACTAGTGTTTGCCTATGGAAGACACAGTCGACCTAACAGCTATCTTAAGGCACACCATAAGGTTTCTCATATGGTACCCAGAATGAAACAAAATATCTTTGTAAGGTAAAGTGAACTATCATTTATCCAATTTTGCAGGCATTACACTATAATTTAATAATTACTTTTCTCACTTTGCAGATAATTTGTGGGAAAATAAAAATGACTATTTGTCCTGAATATCTTGAGTGGAAAAGTAATATATATTGTGTACTGATGTGTTTTTCAAGTTCAATACCAGCTGAAAGTTGACTAGGTAAGCTCGGTTGTATTATATTCTTGCTTGCAAGAAAAAGAACACTTACCCGGTACATGTATATGATAATGTTTTTGTGTTTTCTTTTATAAATAGAGAATAAAAGTTGTAGTTCTGGTGTTCGTTTTTCTTTTTGTTCATGTAGATATACAGCCATTGGACATAAGTGTGCACAAAGATCTAGTGGTTTTAGATGTATGTTTCCAATGGAGATTTTCTTTTTTGGCAAGAATGATATCCTTTTTTGTGCATGGGCCTGTTGAGTCAAACCAATGGTTATGGTACACCGAACTGATGGACACTAGTCCTGAAAACTGTATGGCCTCTACATAGGAAAAGAAGTACAGCTTGACTCTTAATATAGTATGTATGAAAGTAAAATTATTTTGCCTCTCTCTGCATACCATGTCATGACCAGAAAATGTTTAGATAAGGTGAAAGAGTGGAGAGAATATGGTGATCACTCTGAGAAATAAAAATCTTCATTTTTGATTACCTGCGAGTCTCTGGTCTTCTCAGCCAATACAAAGATAAAAGAGCTTAGTGGACAGAGAAACGTGATATATAAAGGTAATCAAAGAGGCTTCAAGGTCTAATGGTCATCTATTCAAACACCTGTTTTTGAGTATAAGGAAATAATTTCTTAGTTTACATTCCAACTGGATTCTTTTCTGTTGGCTTAAAACATGCACTTGGTATCTGAAAATTTCATGTACTATTGAAAATTATTAAAACGTTGACAGTATGGTGCATAGCAAATGGGAGGGTCTATGTATTTAGATTAAAGGCAGTATTCTTAATTGTATTTATTGATATCAAGCTTATTGCATAACTATCCAGGATACAGTATACAAGCTTATTGCATCATTAGCAAGGACACAGTATACAAGCTTACTGCATAACTAGCCAGGACACAGTATACAAGCTTACCGCATAACTATCCAGGATACAGTATACAAGCTTATGGCATATCTATCAAGGATACTGTAAACAAGCCTATTGCATAACTAGCCAGGTTACAACATACAAGCTTACTGCATAACTAGCCAGGATACAGAATACAAGCTTACTGCATAACTATCCAGGATACAGTATACAAGCTTACTGCATAACTAGCCAGGTTACAACATACAAGCTTACTACATAACCAGCCAAGATACAGTTTACAAGCCTACTGCATAACTAGCCAGGATACAGTATAAATACTTACTGCATAACTAGCCAGGACAGAGCATGCAAGCTTACTGCATAACTAGCCTGGATACAGTATACAAGCTCGCTGCATAACTAGCCTGGATACAGTATGCAAGCATACTTCATAACTAGCCAGGATACAGTATACAAGCTTAGCGAATAACTAGCCAGGATACAACATACAAACTTACTGCATAACTAGCCAGGATACAGCATAGAAGCTTACTGCATAACCAACCAGGATACAGTATACAAGCCTACTGCATAACTAGCCAGGATTCAGTGTACAACCTTACTGCATAACTAGCCAGAATACAGTATACAAGCTTACTGCATAACTAGCCAGGATACAGTATAAAGCTTGCTGCATAACTAGCCAGTATATGAGCTTACTGCATAACTATCCAGGACACAGTGTACAACCTTACAGCTATAACTAGCAGGGATACGGTATACAAGCCTACTGTATAACTGGCTAGGATATAGTATACAAGCTTACTGCATAACTAGCCAGAATAAATTACACAGGTTTACTTCATAACTTAGAAGCAAGGATACAGTATACAAGGTTACTGCATAACTTATCTGGACACACAGTATACAAACTGAAGCAAACCACTGCAAAAAGCTTCTGTCATTATTTCTTCATTTTGTTGTTTACTTTTTTATTTACTGAGTTATGTTTCTGAGGTAAGAAACCTACCTATATATGTTTAGTCATATCTGTACTCATAGGACTACTTGACAAATTCAAGTTATGATCATTATGTTTTATTTGTCATAATCGATACTGTGTGTACAATCATTTTATGAATTTGAGATAAATCATCTACTCGTTTAGACATAGAAAACATATGGAATATCTTGTATGTTACTTAGAGGACATAAGTATGTTGAAGAAAATACCTTAATAATTAAATACCTTGTACCCTTTAGACTGCAGAGCTTTTGAAAAGATATTGGTTTAAGTTTATTCATATTTACCTACCCCTGGTAATAAATTGTCTCCCATCTTTTGAGTCAAACTTTCTAAGCATTTATATTATTGACAAGAATATAGTTTTTAACTTATTGCACTATATGACCATATAAATATGATGCATACTGTATTCAATATCATATGCACACTGTGTACTTTAAAAATTATCATTTATTTAAATTTCATAAGGTTAATATTTTTTATAATAGGTGCACATCACATGAACATACATACTTAAAAGTATACACCTATCATAATCATCCCAGAAACCACCCTGGAAAAAATATTTCCACCATGGATGTGCCCCTCCCCTCAAATTGACTTTAACCTGAAAAAATAGGGACCAAAGAGAAAGACCCCATAGGACTAAGAGCATCAATACTTTGCTACATCGAAAGCAAGTACGGTGCCTTTACACAAACCTATACGGACGGGTCTAAAACTAAAAAAAACCCAATAAGACAGCGGCAGGAGTATTCATTCCACAACTAATTATATCATTTGGAACAAGACTACCAGAAGAATGTGCAATATACACTGTAGAATTCATGGCGCTGATAGCAGCAATCAACTTTATCAGAAAATACCCAATAACAAAAGTGGTAATTCTGTGCGATTCGAACAGTGTCCTGCAATCCTTAGCAACTGACCAATCAAAAAGTAGACCCAATATGGTAAAACACGCCAGATATCTACTTAAATAAATATGGCAAAATAATAAAATAGTTGAGTTCGTATGGATCCCCTCCCACATCCTAATTCCGGGCAACGAAAAAGCAGACATAAAGGCGAAAAATAATATCAAAATACCTGATAAAAGCAACAAGTACCAATTGCCCCCACTGCCCAACTCTGGAAACACTAGTACATGTGATAAACGCATGCCCCAATTACGATCAAGAGAGATTAGAACTACAAAGTCTTGTCCTTGAGAAATCTGAGCTGTCAGAAGATCCCTGTGCAGATTCCAGTTTGTTAGAAGGAAACTTGGAGGGGGCACAAGTACAGTCTGCATGGGGGAATCAGGTCCAATGCAGAGTTCAAGATTCCCAGAAGAGATAGATACAGATGAGCCAAAAACATGGTCTTGACTCTCAATACCTCCAACAAGGTCAGGATTCTGTCTACTCTGTCCTGAGGGACATGGACTGTTCCTCTGTTCACGAGAAATTCATCCCCATGAATACAAAATCTTGGGATGGAATCAGCTCAGATTTCTCTAGGTTGGGTAAAAGGCTCAGCCTGGTCACTGGCCATTGTGAACCAACCAGTCATTGAAATACATGCATTAGAGGATGAGGATCCCCGGTGATCTAAAGTGGATGGCAACTACTCCCATGATTCCGGTAAAAAGCTCTGGGTGCATAAGCTATGCCGAATGGCAGAGTGCAAAATTGGAAAACCTCCCCACCCAGTCATAACTGCAGGTATTTCCTGTGAGGAGGAAACAACAGGGATGTGCAGGTATGCATTCTAAAGGTCTATGATATCATCCATTTGTTGGGCCTTATGTCATTCCTGACTGAGACTGTGGTCTCCATCTCAAAAGGTTCCTCCTGAAAAAAACTGGTGTAAGGTGGAAAGGTCGATAATAATGAGTTGAAACTTTCCGCCATTTTGGAAGCTAAAAGGATCAAGGAGTAGAAGGCCAGAGACCAGAGGTTGAACATCCTCTCTAATGCACCCTTCTGCAGAAGGGACTGCATGTCTTCCTTTAACCACACCTGATTCAACTGGTGCAACCAGATGAGAGTCCTACAAGAGGAGGAAGTTCCCAGAACTGAAGCCTGTATCCTCATTTTATGATAGAGATGACCCACCCATCATTTGTTGTGCTTGACAAAAGCTCTGAAAAGAGGGTTAATCTGGCACCTATGGGAATAGGAGGAAGAGGGACACACCACAGGAGAGGAAGCGAGTCCCTAGGGATACCCCCAACCTTCCTTAGAAAAGGGGGAAGGGCATCCAAACTTCTTCCTTGGGCCTTTCTGGCATTCCCTGAATGCCATGGGGGAGGTATGAATCGGAGCTTTTCAACTGAGGCTGCATGGCTTTGAAGAACTTTGCTGATGGCTCCTGGTGGTGTTCAGGATAACCCTGCTTCTTGGCCCATTCAATGTGCCAGGAGTGCATGTGAGGGACCGATACTGCTGGTCCCTCAGATCTTGGGAAACCACAGAGGGAGTGTCGTCTGAAGAGGGTCTCTGCCTCCATAACAGCAGCTCTCAGAATATTCTTACTGTGCTCCAGTAAGACCTTGGAAGTGTCCAAAGCAACATCACTGCAGGAGTTGAGAAACTCTGCTTATAAAGCCAGGGACATGGATAACGGATCGATAGATGTTTTGGCCACTGCCTCCAGCAAGTGCTGAAGTGCAGCTGGAGACAGAGAACCCTCCTTCAGCTGGCTGGAAGGCCCATTCCTCCTTCCCTTATATGTTTGTCTGCTTCGAGTGAGGTCACAAACCTTGTCTGACCAGAGACTACAGTAAGGACAACCATCTGTCTTTTTACAATTGGTACATGTCAGGCAGGTGGGGTGGGTGTCCCAGGGGCTATTCTATGCCCCCCTTCCACTCTGCTTAGACACTGCTGAAAAGAAAAACTCTGAAAACAAATACAATAATTTTGTATAAAAGAGTTAAATATGTGACAATTTCCATGTAACTATAGACACCAATGCAAATTAAAAACAGAAATACTTTATCTGCCCGTTGTCTCTTATTTAAAAAAATAAAAACAACAACAATACTTGATGCTTCAATCCAATGTTGTCAACACTACTTATTTCTGAATACTGGAGACAAAGAAAAGCAACCCCCCCCCCAAAAAAAAACAAACAAAAAAACAAAAAACAGCAAGCAATATGGTAATTCATAATGCTATTAATAAAAAGGAATACTATCCTTAGTGACTATAAGAACTGAACACAATGTAACTGCTGGTGTAAGACCCCCTTCCTCGAGTTCAAAACTCAGCAATACCAATTCTGATGAATGAACTAGAGCCTAATTTATACTATTGCAAATGTGTACAATGGGAAAAAGGATGAGGACTACTGTGCATGGCCCAGTGATGTAAGGCTGACTTCAGATCTTTCTGGAATAACCTTATGGGAGGATGGATTCTTATAAAAAAGTTATGAAATTTCAGTCCCAGAAAGGATAAGCAGTGCAATAGCAACATATATTGTATTACTGATAATTAAGTTTTTGTACTTGAATCAGTCCATTGAAATTATTTATAGATATAAGAATATGGTAATAGATATGTAATGTAAATACAAACTTTGACTGTGTTAATCCATGTAACATATATGGTGCCACTTGACACTTGGATTTGATCATTAGTAACATCCAATAAATATAATCAAACCTGGGCTGTGGTAGTCTTTCTGCCTAAATCCAGCCTTCAGTAAACATGACCATGAAAAAATATTGTCCAGCTAGTAAATACTAGATCCCACTACCAGCATTATTTAATTTTATTTTATGAATGATATGATTACATTAAAATAAAGGTTCAATTAAATACTGATTGATCAAATTACTTAAGACTAAAAATATAGGTGAAATTGACTCCTGATTTCCTCTCTCTAATATAATCATTGTATAGGTCTGTTAAAAGTTATGAGTAGGGAATTTAGTGAGGGCATGTGGGTGGGGCAGGCTTAAAACATTAGCATAAAAAACTGTTCATATTAATTATGCATGTATATTGCTTGAACTCGCATCCTGATGTCTGTTACTCTTTTCTTCTTTTTCATAATGTATTCTCTTATAAACTATTACATCAGCAAAACACAACATCCATTGGCAACTGAGACATATGCAAGAACAATTCTACAAAGCTTACATGTGTTTATCCTGCTGAATCAGCACAGAACAAAGCCAGAAAAACCACAAATGTGCTGTTATTATGACAGGCAAAAGTGCTAGAGATTTAGAAAGCATGATAGAAATAATAAAATAAGGGGTATTCTACTTTTAAAAATATGTATCTTTTTGTGCGAAACTACAAACTTTCACCTAATGTGAAGAAAATCTGTATGCTTTGCACAGCCAAGCATAAATACTCTTTGATTCTATGGGATTGACATCATTCATCATTTGCAATACTTCTAGTACATCTATCTTTGAATCTATGGGCTTTACCTCAATTATCATTTGCAATATCAATCAGGACTGAAATTATTCTGGAATTGTAAATGTCTATGCCTAAACCAGAGTCTATGATAGATGCTATTGGTGTCATCAAAATTACTACTTTTGTTTGATAAATTTTATTAAAATTTTCCTTTGGTGTCATGCAAAGTAAGGAAAAATAAAGGACAGTTAGTAAAAGTTGATAGCATGGTTACAATCATGTTAAATAACAATGGTACAAAGAAATGTTCAGACATTTATTCGTACAGCTATTAAACTATGCATAAAAATTAGAAAGCTGATGGTGTACAACATAGCACAAAAATGTCACTCACCCAGTCTTGGTTTTTTTCAGATCTGGTGGATGCAAGAGAAACATCATATCATTGCAAGAAGACAATTGAAATCGTCATATAATGTCGATTCATATTTACATAGTAAGTTTGGTTAAATTGATAAGTAATATTAAAAAAAGAATACTGTATTAAGTTATTAAACTGGCATCATTTAAAAGAGACAATGAAGCTTAGAAATAAAGATTATACAAATAAAGTGAACATCTTAACATAAACAACAGTAAAAGTCTGATCATAATCTGTCAAGAAATTAACAGCATTTAAAGGCTTCTTAGGGAAGATAACTCATCACTAGCTTATTACCTTTGATAACATCACAGATGAGGAATCCTGATTTAAAATAATTTAAATTTGTCTTAACAATACTTATGACCATTTCCTTTTCTTTCTATTTCAATAAAATACATTAAAATTATCATTCATCTTCAGATAAATACATTTGGCAATGAAAAGGAATACATATTATTTATATTACCGACTAAAATGGATGCATACATTTATTTTTTAAAAATTAAATAAAAGATTTCTGGAGAAAAACTTTGTGCCAGCATGTACTACTACCATGCTGAATCTACATACTGCAATTATGCTTAATTTACTTAGATTTGAGACGGAAAAATGAAGCAATACTTAATTTGTGCTGTTTTCATCTTGATGTAAAATTTGAAAGATGTTGCAGTTGAAAAATATGGTGTAAACAACAATTGTTAAGTTTATTGTATGAAAGTGGCTAATATAGTTCACTATAAACTACCATCTTTTTAAAAATTAGATTTTTGTTTTTAAACAACCTAAGTTCCTACTGCGAGAACAAAGATCTGACATCCTAAGATATCATTGTGAAATATTATGCATTGTCCTGTCTTTGAAATAATCCCGAGATATCCTGGTGAAATAGTATGCATTTTTTCTGTCTCTAAAATAATCCTGAGATATCCCTGTTAAATACTACGTGTTGTCCTGTCTCTGAAATAATCCTGAGATATCATGAACTCAAAATCAGGATATTTAATCAGGAGGTATCAAGACATCTCTAACATTCCTTCAATCAACTGTATGAATCTTGCATGATTTCTCAGGACTTTTTTCTCTTTGGATATGTCATCAACCAAGAAACTGTACAATCTGGAATATCTAACAGACAGGGCTTTTTCATATCCAAAATGCAAAGTCTGTCATCTCCATTTATCAATTACATGTACAATATTGGGTTTGTAAAACCTATGTTTTGAAACAAGAGTCACTCGAAGGGACTGACACTGTACTGACATTTAGACCAACAAGTCATCATAAGAAGTCTTCTGGTGGAAACCCCATGTTGATATGACTCTCCATTTTCGAGGCACAAGGATAACCATATTTTCAAGATGGATGCATTGGTGGCCATATTCAGTAACAGACTGGCACCGTTTCTGTTTAGTATCAACTAGACATCAGAGGAAGTCTTCTGGTGAAAGTACAATGTCAATATGACCAGCCATCTGGGAGAAGTAGTGTTAACAATATTTGTTTGAAAGCCATTGTGGCAGTCATATTAGAAGTTGGATCAACACCATTTTCATTTACAACCAACTAGACATCATAGGAAGTCTTTCAGTGAAAACCTAATGCTGACATGACTATTCATTCAGGAGAAATAGTGATAGGAAGATTTTCAAGCTGGCCATTGTGGCAGGCATACTGAATATCTGAATGGCACATTAGGAACAACTAGACATCATCAGAAGTTGTGTAGTAAAAACCCCATGTTGACATGACTATCCATTCTGGAGGAGTAATGATAATATTTACAAGATTACCACTTTTGTGACCATATTTAACATCAGATCAACACCATTTTCATTTGGACCAACAATACATCATAAGTCTACTGGTGAAAATCCCATGGCAATATTACTTTTCTATTAGGAGGATTAGCAATAACAAGATTTTCATGATGGCTACTGTGAAAGCCATATTGGACACCAGATCAGCACCATTTTCAATTAGGACCAACTAGACATCATAAGAAGTATTTTAGTAAAAACCCCATGTTCATATGACCATCCATTCAGGAGGAGTAGCAAAAGCAAGATTTTCAAGATGTCCATTCTGGTGGCCATATTGCCCATCACATCAGCACCATTTTCATTTAAGATCAACTAGACATCATAAGAAGAAGTCTTCTGTTGAAAACTCCATCTCAATATGACTTTCTGTTTAGAAGGAGTAGCAATAACAAGAATTTTCAGATGGCAGGACTGTGGTGGCCATATTAGACATTGCATTGGCCCCATTTTCATTTAGTACCGAATATACATCATATGATGTCTTTCAGTGAAAAACCCATGCTGATATGACCATCCATTCAGGAGCAGTAGCAATAACAAGATTTTCAAGATGGCCACAGTGGTGGCCATACTGGATGTCCAAGCGGCAACATTTTCATTTAGGACCAAGTAGATCATGGGATGAATGTGTGTGTACAGTTTCATGGCAATCCTTGAAGTAATTTAGGAGGAGATAACAAACTTGATCTAATGTATGGATGGACAATGGACAAAAGACCGTCACATAAGCACTTCTGGTCTATGAACAGTAGGGTTAAAAATAGTACTTTTCATTTCAACCATATAAATATTACTCAAAAAATATATGCAACATAAGTAGGATAACAACACCAGATAAGAAACTGAGTTTGGTAATAATATCATTAAATTTGTGTGAAGTATAAATTGTAAACCATTTTGAACACCTTCATGGAAACATGCAGATTACTTTATCTATTATTTGCCATTAATTAAATGTTGACAGCTACCTCATATTACTACAAAATTCGATAGTTGCTGTAACTCAGTTGGTAGAGCATCGGATTCACAATGCAAGGGTCAAGGGTTCAATACCCACCCAGGCCAGCCGAGATTGGCTGCCCTGCTGTGTCCTTGGGAAAGACACTCACTTCCATTTCCTTGGCATGATATAGCCAATAATGTGTTAACAGGTCCGTTAGTAAAACCAACAAAAAATAAAAGCATACTCATTCTAAGTTTCTTAATTTAACAGATATCAACTTTTAATACTACTACAGTAATATTACTAATAATAATATACACCTCCATCACTATTTATAGATTAAAGGTACATAATATGTCATAATTTTATTTTCTGTCATATTATATATTTTAAATACAATACAAGATGACTGAAATAATGAAGATTTTACCACAAAGGCCGAAATAAAATCTAGAATTATTTTATAAAATGAATTTTTCATATTTGTCTTCTGTTTTCATTATCAGAGATTTTCTATATGAATCTCTGCTGTTATTGTTGTTATTATTATTATCTGAAGCTGCTGCCAGATGATATATATTGACAGTTCTTTTCATATTTCATACATAGACACATCAGAGGCTCACAACATTTTTTATTTGGCTGGACTAGGCACAGTAAGTTTTTTTCTGGCAAAAGGTTTTGATTAGTTTTGCTGTGGTCTGCCTCTCTTTTTATTTTATGATGGGAAGGGAGGTAGGAAGAACAAAACATTGCAAGACTTCACATTTGAAAAGCTTAATTTAATTGGAGCTAAAAAGCCCATGACTTTTTGACTGCTGAGATTGATCATGGGAAAAACAAAAGTATCTCATTATCATTGGAATTAGATATACATGTACCAGAAGCTAATTCACTGAGGAGGTCATCCAGAAACTTTTGTGTTCTTGGGACAGGGAGCAAAAGACCAAACATTAATTTACTCGCACACACAGCTCAGAGGGCTTTTGGAAAATCACATGACCCATATACAAACTGAATTGTCATGAACAATTTTCATGTACTAATATTAAACAAGAGTACTGCGAACAGCACATTATACATCTGACCACAGCATGTTTAATAGTCCTCTATGTACATAACTGAAAGTTTTGTGCCAAAACCATTTTTCTTCTATTAGTCACAGTGACATCAGCCTTTCACATTTACACTATAAAAACGAACAGGCTTCTTCCTTACCTAAAGTGCAAGCTATCTACAAAGTTTGTTCTTGTCTTTGAGGTAAATCTGATGTTATTGTGCAGAAACCATTTTTGTTCTTTGCATCACAATGACCTTGAACTTTGACCTCAAAATCAACATGCTTTTTTCTTATCGCAAGTACAAGCCATCCACAAAGTTTGGTCCAGGTGTGTGATGTAGAACTAATGTTATTGTGTGGAAACCATTTTTATTCTTTCAGTCACAGTGACCTTTACCTGTGATCTGTTGACTCCAAAATCAATAGGGTTCTAATTTAGCCCATATACATGCCATCCACAAAGTTTAGTAACAACTGCAGATGATTTTTCTTCTGAGTCACAGTGACTTTGACCTTTGACTTTTTGATCCCAAACAAAAGGGTTTTTCCTTACCCCAAGTACAAGCCGTCCACAAAGTTTGGTAACTGCAGATGATGGAGAACTCAAGTTGTCAATTGAAATCCTTTTATTTCTAAGCAACGGTGACCATGACCTTTGCCTTTTTGACCATCCAAATCAAAAGGCTTCTTTATTATCCCAAGTGTATGCCATCCAGAAAGTTTAGTCCAGGTATGTGATGCAGATGTAATGTTATTGTGCAGAAACCATTTTTACTCTTTCAATCAGTTTCATTGACCTTTGACCTTTTCACTCCAAAATCAAAAGGGTTCATCCTTACCCCAAGCACCTTTCACAAAGTTTGGTAACCACAGATGATGCAGAATTCTAATGGGCAGAAACCATTTTTCTTCTTGTAGTGTGTGTCCTTGAACTGTTGAGCCTGAGACTGGTATCTGTTTAGAAGTAGTACATGTTGCTGTGCACAAACCATTTTTCTTCTTTCAATCACAGTGATCTTTGGCCTTTGACTCTGAAGGTGACATGGTTTTTCCTTGACTCAAATGCAAGCAATCTACAAAGTCTGGCACGTGCAGATGGTGGACAACTCTAGTTATTGTGTGGAAGTGAAATTGGTAACAGGCAGATGGATAGACAGACATGTGGACAGACATCATCATAACATGATCTGTTCTGTGTTATGGTGGGCATAAAACAAATCAACAGGCTTCTTGGGTAAGTTCTTCTGTGTAAGATTTAGCAAAGCCTGGGGAATTGTGATATCCAGTTTTTAGAGCACCAAACAATACAAATTTCCAATGGAACAGCAGTTTTCTTCCATAGTTTTTTTTTTTATTCAAAACCTGAATAATGAAAATCACAATCCTTGAAAGCTAAGTCTGAGTTCTAATCAGGAGCAAATTAAGTTTATTGACTGTGTAGTTTGGAATTCATTAAATATTGCAAATGCCAATGGTGGTAGTAACCAGGAGATGATGATGATGATGATGATGAAGATGATGATGATGGTCATGGTGGTGGTGGTGATAATGATAAATGGTGATAATAATCATGTTGACTATAATGATGATGATAAAAGTAGGAATGTCAATAACAAAAGTCAATTTTTAATAAGAATATGTATTTTATTGATAATGGTAATAACAGCAATGATATTTTTCAGTGATGACAAGATTTAAAATTTCCTGGAATTCAAGATAAGTCAATTTCTTCATTTTAATAGGTGAGGGTTGAAACCATCTCTGATATTCTTCAGTGATGGCAAGATTTACAAATTAGCTGCTGTGGTGGACATATTGGATTTCAGATTGGCACCATTTGATTTAGGACCAACAAGACATCATAATCAGTTTTTTATTGTCAATATGACTTTCTGTTTTGGAGGAGTAATGATAGCAAGATTTTCAAGATGGTTGCCGTGGTAGCCATACTGGATATCATATTGGCATCACTTCCATTTAGGACCAACCAGACATCATAAAAAGTCTTTTGTTGAAAGCACAATGCCAATATGACCAGCCATCAAGAAGTAGCAATAGTAAGATTTTAAAGATGGCATTGTCAAAGGTGACCATACTGGAAGTTAGTTTGGCACCATTTTAATTTATGACAAACAAGACATCATAAGAAGTCTTTCAGTAAAAAATTTTATTTTTCGAAAATTGCCATCCATATGGTGTAGTAACAATTGTTGTTTGTTACTTATCAGTTCTGGCTAACTAGATCTAACAGGTATAAATTTATGTATACGGTTTATTGGATCATCAGCACAGTTCTGGCTATATGGTGCTGAATAAAACTTAATACAATAGTAAAGTTAAAGAAGAGGCCCAAGATGACCTTGTGTAGCTCACCTTGGTAACTGATACATTCCTTACATAATTGCATCATTTCATACAAGTGCAATGCACACTGCACTTATGCTAGTCAAATGCATCTATACTCTAATACTGCAGTACCTTTGTAGCATCAACAATCATCGTTTCTGATTTCCAGCTAGTACTGCAATCATGCTGAATATGAATGCTACAGTCTTTGCTGAACTGACTGTGAAATATCACAACAGTCCTATGTCCCAGCATGTACTACTATGATGCTGAATTACTGTCATTGCTGAATTGCTTTTCTCAATCATGCTGAACTGACTGACAATTTCACAACAATGCTATGTCCCAGCATGTACTACTATGATGCTAAATCTACATAAGGGAATCATGCTAAATCACCGAAATTAAAACATGAAGAAATACTGATGAATGAATCAAAATAATATGGAAGCAACAAATTTGCAACATGCTGCAGTTACTAGTATGCTGTTTTCACTTTGATGTAAAATATGAAAGATGTTGCAGTTGAAAACTGAGGGCTGACTCCCCTCCAGTGGGTCACTCATCGGAAGGTTCTTACTGTGCTCTAGTAAGACCTTGGAAGAGTCCAGAGCAACATCCTTGTGGAGGTGGAGAAGCTCCACTGACAAGGCCATGGACAAGTGATGATACTTCCAACAAGTGATAAAGAGCCACTGGCGACAGAATCCTCTTTCAGCAGCTTAATGAGGTTGCTAAAAAGAGGTCAACTTGCAAGGCTACGGTTACTAGTGACCTAAGCTTTTTCAGAGTTTTCACTGGATGGCAAGCCCAAATCCCCATATAAATACCCACTTGAGCTGCTTCAGTATCCAAAGTGGGCAGTTTAGTGAAACAGGAAGGGGTATGAACCCTATAGCTAGTAGCAGCTAGCAAGAGTCGAAAAGTGGGGGAGGGAAGACCACTCATATGTTGTCTAGCAATATCTTGGCTCTTGCTAAACCTTTGAGAGAGGTCCTTAATTGTAACTGATTGAGAAAGCAACAAGAGGTCTGGACAAGAGTTTGCCTCAGAGAGTTGTTCCAAACTGGAAAGAATTGTAGAGTCACCAGAACCTAAAGGTTTGGGACACAGGTCACTGGGCTAGAATCAGTAAACCTTGTTTATCATTTTATCAATGAGGAAGAGAGCTAATCTTTTAATAAAGCAGTAAATTAGGCAGTAAACCTCATTGACCACTTTATCGAAAGACCAGCTCTCGTCCTCCTCTGCCGCCTTTGCTGACATGTTAGAGGGGGCAGGAAACCGGAAGGAGGGGGGAGGGGGTACCACATCAGCCTGTTCTGTATCAAACTTGTGCGCATTGATAGTACAGGAATGATGTTTTTGTCCACCTCTTTGTCTTTTTTGAGGCAGGACTACCTGACCTACTGCTGCGGGGGGACTTGATGTACAGAAGAACTTGAACCGGTCACTCCTCCTGTGAAGCTAACGGACTGTCCTTAGCAGTGGACTCAGCAGGTGGGTGAGAGCGACTCTCCACCTGTCTAGAGCATTTGGGGAAAGAAGATAGATCCCCTCTTTCTTCTTTTTAAATCCAACTTTGTAAGATGATATAGGTCCAGGGCCTGCAGCATCGACCTCACTACCATGTGGCCAAGGTCCAGAAGTCCATGGTCGCATGTAAGGAAAGGGCCAATTGCTTCCCTGTGGTGGAAGGCCCCACATCCCAATAAGGATTTAGAGGGATACTAATAGGGAAGGGGGATGCTGATCCAATTCCCTTCCCTCATCTGGCATATAGAAGCTGATTTCCAGTACCCAGCAAAATGGGTGGGGTGTGGGGTGTGGGGGTGGAGAACTTGGCCCGATCCATATACCTGTATCGTAGAAGCTCCAAAGACCAGTGTCCAGTCACCGGGAAAAGACCAGTCAAGCGACTCAGATATGTAGGAAGACCTTTCTCCAAATCTGAATAAATTAGGTCTGAGCTCTACCATTATCGAGTGTCTCGATTCTATTATCAACAATGGGCCTGCTTCCCTTTACGTGTGTGTGTGTGTGTGTGTGTGTGACTCACTTTCAGCCTCCATTGAGCTGTGGGTGAGTTGAGGGTGCTGCTCCCTCCTCACAGAGGGGAATCACGACTCACCCTATGCCCTTCTGGATGAAAGAGTGTGCTGCTTATTCCTGAGGGGAGGGTCTGATTTGCTCTCTGTCCTAATGGAAAAGAGAGGGTGCTGCTCCTCCCTCATGGGAGTGTGCAACTTGCTCTCTGCAGTCATTGAATGGGTGCTGCTCTAACCTCACAAGAAGGTGTGACTCACTCTTCACCCATTTATAATCTCCATTGGGAGCAGGCCCACTGACCCTAAAAGTCTCAGAAGAGACTTGGATAATCCTTCTCTGAGACCCGATGGACTCTGAGAACGAGAACCTCCAAATTCTGAAGCAGACGAGTAAGTAACTGATGTCTTCACTTTATAGGTATGTCTACGCTTGGTGAGATCGCAGACTTCATCCGACCATAGGCAGCAAATGTGACAACCATCTGTTCTATCACAGCCTGCAGAAGATAGGCAATTGAGGTGTGTGTCCCAGGGGGATTTTCTGTGACCAGGCCTTCCCACACCATGCTTAGACATTGTTCCTGTACAAGAAAGCTGAAAAGAAGATTTGTATACAAAAACATTCTCTGCAACTGAAAGTAAACACAAGGTAATGCGTGGACTAAGTCTATGCTAATATGATAAATTCAGCCAGGTGTCACCTTACTAAGGTGTTTTCATTTAAATGCAAAAAAACAAAGCAATGCTAAGTTCAGTACAGAAAAATACAAGATAATCAAGTCAACTAGAAAAATAAAAGATAATCAAGTCAACTAGGCTTAAACCAAAGCTAGAGATGACTAAATTTGCATAAAACAGTCTGGCATGATTGCTTATAAAAAAGGTAAACATCAAGGAAAACTATTTGAAACTAATAGTGAAGAAGAACCTGTGTCTGATAACCGATCAGGCGATAGGAAGGTAAAAAGTGGTGTGTAACCTGCTTTACCAAGTATAAATATAATACAATTCACAATATAAGCAATGTTAATTACAATGATTCACAATGAACAATAATATAAATTAAGGCGAGTCCATAGACTGCAAAGATAGGGAAATTTAACAAAACACCTACCCTAGCTAGCAAAAAGCACAACCAAATTAGAACCGCTAACGCCCTGAGAAGGGGAAAAAAGACGAACGAAATGCAAAGCCATACACAACATGTACGGGACAAATACTAATAATTCTCAAGAGAGCTTAAATTAACAGAGAAAAAACTCGATCAAGGGTATAATCCATATGTTTACAAAGAATATGCATGCAAGAGATATAGTAATTTTGCTTGTTAACCGACGAAGTAATGACAAATGTTTATATCGACGTAAACAATGTAGACATTACAGCCATGCAAATGGAAAAAAAAATGAATGGCAGTATGCATGGGCAATATGTCAATGGGGTGTCCCAGGGGGCAATCCAGTGTTCTGGAATCTTCTGGTTCACCGTAATGGGAGCATGAATTCTCATCACATGGTTAGGGTATTTTCCACCGGGAAAAGTACCAGCTATGCAATGGTATTACTGATATTAAAAACAAACCTTTCCAAATAAATTTAAACGTGAAGTACAAGAAGATAAAATGTAAAATGTACAGATGTTTACATAATATAAACGATAAAAGTAACACATCTAAAATCCTTTAAAGATATGGTCAAAATTTATTAAATAAACTGTATTCTGTAAAAAAAAAAGTACAAGATTTTCTTGAGTGTTACATCATCATACAGCTTCTTTATGCAGTTGACATCAAAATGCTTCTGTCTAATAGGGTGGAATTCGACATACTTGACAAAAATGCGTTCCTCTGTCAGTGGACACTGGCATGGTATGCACTCTGGTTGAGGTTCACCCTTCAGGAGGTATGCATGAGTCAGGTATGTGTGTCTGATATGTGATCAGCACAATACCAGCTCATCTGTACGATTTGTTCTATACAGGGGATGCCAATCGCATATTGTGGGTTTTATGTTCTTTCATTTGTTTACTGAATTTTCATTCCATACCTTTGTCAAGTATTATGAACACGCTGATTTATACACTATCTGAAGTCAGTATATGTAATCCTCCATTCAGAAATGGGTGACTGCAGGACAGCTTTGGTTCTTTTATCGGCCTTTTCATTACCCTTTATACCAATGTGACTGGACAGCCGAAATACTTTTTCCAGATACTATGAACAAATCAAGTTTGTGTAATATTTGGGATATTAATGGGTTGTCAGATTTAGGGTCTTGCATAACTTTCAGTGTGGAGAGGAATCCGAAAAGATGACGAAATTTGCTTTTTGAGAGGTTTCAATGTATCTCAAAGATTGTATTATGGCGATAATTTCTGCACTAGAAATTTAGACTTTATCCAGTAACCAGCTCAAGATGGTGCCATGTTTTGCTGCAATGGCAGCTCAAACTTTGTCTTCATCGTTCAAACCATATGTATACAGGGATGTGTGGCCCCGATAGGAAGTCCTAATTTTCTTCAGTCTGAAAATGGAGAGGATTTGTTGAAGACTTTTTGAATTGGCAATGATCAAATGTAATTATTTGGTGATTTTGAAACACAGCATTTAGCATTATTTCCAACACTGATTATTGTTGTTTATATGTGAGGATGAATTTGTACACCAAAAGGTGGAATAAAGTTTAATGTCTGCGCATGAAAGGCTTGGTATTTGGATCTAATGGCTACATAATATGCGGGGTTAAATGGATTGGAAGATCATTAGGTAGCATACTAAAGTGCCAATTTCGTTTCAGATAAAGTGATGGTTGATTTGCCTCAACATAGAGGTTTTCTGATGACGAACATTTTAAATGCATCCAGACAGAAAAGTTCTAAATGCACCCAGATATAGTCTAAGTTCCTGGCTGTGAATTGGATGTAGTAAGTAGGTAAGATTTACAAG
This sequence comes from Margaritifera margaritifera, assembly GCA_029931535.1. Lineage (NCBI taxonomy): Eukaryota > Metazoa > Mollusca > Bivalvia > Unionida > Margaritiferidae > Margaritifera > Margaritifera margaritifera. The sequence goes on along the minus strand of JAQPZY010000254.1, from coordinate 18,796 downwards.
CTGATTCATATTCAATCAAGCCATAGTCAAATTTAGATCTTACTAATGATCCATATAACCAGAGGAGAACAATCCGATCTGCTACCAATTATGCTTGCCATGAGTTGTATTAAATCCAGGGCTGTTTGACATTTGTCATCGAGGTATGTAATATGTGGAAGTAATATGTGGAAAAAAAGTTAGTTTATGGTAAAAAATAATCCCCAAATGTTTGGTATCCTCCACAATAGAAATAAGACGATGTAATCAGCAGTAGTACATACAAACAGTTTTAGATTTTGAAACTCATTTTCTTCTGCCCATTATTGAACTCTGTTTAAACTTATCTGTAATTGACATTCAATGTTATGCATACTATTTGATCAATAGCAGATAAAACAGTTGTCAACATATAATGACCAGTCAGTTCCTGGATTAAGGCATTTCACAATATAGTTAATTTTAATGTTGAATAGGGTGACTGGCAATATTATGCCCTAAGGTACACCCATCTCCTGAGGATAGCTTTCAGAAAGGGTGCTGCCTACCTTAACTCTGAAATTTCTATCTTTCAAAAAATTGCGATAAAGACGCCCCCCTTAGACCTAGATAGAATAGGTCATTCATTATGCTGTACATCTGCGAGGTGTTATAAGCTTTCTTCAGTAGAAAAAGATGGGAACTATATGTTCTTTGATAATAAAAGCTTCTCTAACAAAATGGTTCAAGCCTGACAAGATTGTCTATTGTGCTAGTCTGGCATATGAATCCCCACTGATCGTCTGATAGTTTAGTGTTCAAGTGATAATAAACTTGTGATAACAAATTAAACAACAATAAATACACAAAAGATGGATGATGGTTGACAGACTGTCCCATAAGTTCTTAAGACCTCTGCGCAGTAGAGTTAATACAGAATTAGGCTGAATTGGTCCGAGGTATAGGAAAATAAAAAAGTAAAATAAAAATGAAATCGTTATGAATGATCAAAACAAAAAGAATGTAATGAAAGATAATGTTGTCTTGAAAATGTGTGCTATAGTGCATTAAGTGCAATCATTTCTATATGAGAAACATTTAAGAAGAGGCAATAAATAGTTAATGAATAACCGTACATTTCAGACATCAAGATTTCTACTTTTCACTTATATCTTACCAACACAAACAAAAATCTTTATCATAGTACAGGTGGAAATGTTTATCCAAACATCAGATGTTATATAAGATTTTTTGCTTGAATAAAGATGTCCAAATTCATCAATTTGTATTTCCAGCTATACTAGACTAACAAAACTGAATGTCAGCTGAGCCTGAGATTTGTCATAGAGGAGCAATAAGCAGATATGGGATTTGGATCAGAAATCATGGAATCTGTTTTTATTCAAATATTTTCAGTTACTGTAATGACTCAATATACTATACATTTGCTAGAAAGTTCTATATTCAATGGTTTCATTCTTATTAAATATGTGTGCAGTGTCAATAACTTATTTTACATAAAAACCTTAAAAAGTAGGAGTTTTAACATAACTGAGTTATTTTCACGACAACAGAGCTATCAACCCATGAGGATGCTTATCAGGTGTCCATTGCATAAATTTTATGAAATCTAGGTATCTTCCTATGAGCCTGTACATACATGTACAGTCAGTAACAATTAAGATCCAGTGAAAATATATCATGCATCCACGCCTCCTATTCCAGAGCTTTGAAATCCTTCAACAACGTTTGACAAAATGATAACCATAAACGTTACTTTTCCTCACAATTATCTGCATCTTCCTGTTCTTTCTATCTATGCTGCCATTGCTCACCAATTTGCAACCTAATTTACTGGTTTCTTGTTATCTACATTCTGTTTTTTATCCTAAAAAAAACTATATTCTCTGTACCAATCTGTCATGTTGATGTGAAGTACTTTTCTACCAACCTCTGTCCACATAGAAAACTCATGTGCCTAGTTTTAGTTCTCAAAAGTTTGATTTTTCATAATGTCATCATAATTTTGAATACAAAATTGACACCAAAATTTCATAGTAATATTCCACAAAATCTGGAATTGCTGGTATCTCTGTTATTATTAGAATCTTTTGTTCAAAGCAAAACCAGATGAATTGTTTCTCAACAAGAAGGCTGCAAGAAAAGATGAGACTGGTCCCAATTGTGGCAGTGTTCAATGAATATACTGCCATATTAGTGTCCTTTTCAGTTTTTAATACTTTCACTTTCTAAATATCTCCCTCCATGCTATGCCACAAGTCTTTCATTCTGATTTTCCATGTCTGGGTTCAAGCCATGGGTCGGATCTTATCTTCTTTAAGTCCACTTCCTTTGAAATAATGGAAACTGCCTCCCATCATTCATGCAGATCCCCTTGTTGTAAATGAATGTCTTTAACACAGACCAATTTCCTTATTAAATGGTTCCAATTCAGGAAAATAAATGTATTATCACTTTTGGATGACCAACTTGTAAAACTAACTGTTCTAATCTTATAAAAATACAATATATGAATATTTTATTAACTGTGCATATAGTATTTGCATTAAGATAAATAAGAATTGTCACTTACAAAAGATCGCAGGAAAGAAATTGGACTATAATGCTGTGAAGCTAAAAAATATGCAATCACGCAAAAAAGCCTGTCCTTATTTTCATTATTTATTCATTCTCATCTGAGTCCAATCACAAGAAGGGGGAATATAAAGTTAGAATGTTGCTCATCTACATAAAACATTACAACAGCTTAAAGTTTTGAGCTCTCTTTACATATATGCAAGAGTGTATCTCTCATTACATATCTGAAAGAGTGTACCATGCACACATGTAGATATTGAGAAAATGAGGCTATAGACATATCACTGTTTGTTTTCTGTGAAGACCAGTTTCGAAATGAAGCCAAATGAGAAGGAGACTGATGGTGATGGTGATGGCGGTCACTTATTAAGGCAATTGATGAAAGAACGGTGAGGATGATGACAAATATTAATATGACATCATTGAAAAATGACCTATACTGCTGCAAAATATACTGAACAAAATTTTTGTTCTCTAACTCTTTACCAAAAACAATCACACAATCAACAATGTTTGGCATTCGATCTTATCCTGTATAGTAACTTAGACTATGTCATTTGTCTTTTTCATATGAAGATTAACATTTAGAACGTATTATGTATGCAAAAGAATGGAGGTAACCAATTTTGTCATGTGGTTGTGATTTGAGGGATAACATAAGACTTGTGCGAATGATCTTCCATAACATGTGGTTGAGCAGCAGGGGAGGGGGTGAACCGACCATTTTTGTCGTGACCTCATTTTGGGAAATCGACGCTTCTACAAAAATGGTCGATTTGTGAAATCGACACTTCTATCAAAAAATGGGTCGGGCCAGAGTGCAGGTAAACCTAGTAGGATTACTCAGCAATGAGATATGTAATTGAAATCAGTATTTTATTAATAATAATGAGTGATTCTGCGCTAACCATGGAATCTCATACAGCTAAACTGGCACAACAATGACTAGATGTGATTAAGAAATATCTTCCTGTTCGTGATTCTGTCAAACAGCAACTACAACAACATCAGGAAGCTCAAGTGGAATTTACAGAGGGTACAGAGCAGTTATTTAAACCAATTGTTGAACCAACCCAAAAAATTGTTGCAGCAACTGAGGCAACACGAAAAACTCTTGAAACATTACCCGCTGACATTGTTGGTAGTTTTCAACCCCAACCTGAAGTTCAGCCACCGTCAAAAAGTAAAATTAACATAATGGATAAATTTTCTGAGAAAGGTATTGACGCTATCAGGGATCCAAACAAAATAATTGATATTGCTTTGTTTGGGTGGGGTGAAAAGAACAAATATGTAAAACCCGAATATGTTAAATCTTTAAAATCTACCGATTGGGTTAAAGATGTATATCACGTTTCATCTGGTATTCAACAAATCAGATCTGAGGAAGATATCCGTGATTGGGAAATCTTCGCCAAAGCAGTAGATGAATATGAAGCAAAAATATTACAAGAGAGGAGAGCAAATCAAGAGGAATGGGAGCGTGAACTTGAAAGAACAGCAAAAGAAAGGAGAAAATCGGGCGTAAAAACTCGATCTGAAAAAAAGAGAGAAACAAAAGCTAGGTCAAGAAAACGTCAGTCTGATCCGGAACCACGGTTAGAATCACATGACGAACCGCCACCTTATGTTGAGGAAGAAAAAGACTACGATCTGACATTTGACAGATCACATCCTACGGAGGGAAAGGGTTACAAGATAACTCGTAGGAAACAAAAACCTCTAGACAATGACAATAATCGCGATCATCGACTCTGTCCCGATAACGTTCTTGCCGATGTTGATCGACTAGAAATTCTGATTGGTGGAAGACGAGCCGGCAACAATTCCCCTGAAATTATTAACGAAGCAGCTGCGATATGCCAGCGATTATTCACAGGTGGTATCATGGATATTGGCGTTTATCGGATATTGATCGATGAAATTACTGATGATTACTACAGCGACTACGAGTAAGTCCGTAGTCACAATTAGATCCGTGGTAATAAAAAATAACATGATCATACACAATGCTCAACGTAGACCAATCATGGTTAGGGTGATAAACTCACGATCGCCAGTATATAAAGCTACTTACGGAGATGGACTTGGTGATGTTGTTCAAGGACTATTTAGAACAGTAGCTCCAAAAGCGATCCCGATTGCAAAACAACTTGGAATGAAAGCTATCGATGTTGTTCGTGATAAGGGTATTGGCGTTGTTGGTGATGTTGCTGGTAAAGCATTCTCAGCAATCAGAGACAGACTTACACGATTAATACGACGAAGACCGCAGGTAAAACTACCCAGCATCGAGGTAATGCCAGCAGCTGTCAGTAAAGTAATAAACCAAGTTGCAAATGCACGATTGAAAGAATTAGCCGGAAATGCGAGTATTTCTAACGATGAATCTCAGAATGTTACTACGAATTTGATAGCGGGTAGTGGTCTAACTCGTCGTCGATATTAGACAACTGTGATTATAATAAAATGTTCAAGCATATATCTGATCCTGCATTTGACATGGACGCACCTATCCTCAAAGACGAATCTATACGTGACCATCAGTATTATTCTTACGAAGCACGAGAACCAAACCAACATGGGAGAGTTGAATTACAAGTCCAAGATACATCTAGATATTTTTTACCCACGGAGGCATTCATTGAAGTTCAGGGTAGACTTTTGAAACATGATGATACTGCATATGCAGCAGGTGTGCAATGTGGATTTGTTAACAATGGTATTATGGCATTATTCAACAGTGCACGATACATCATTGATGGTAGAGAGATCGAGGTGTGCCACGACAATATTGACATTGCCACAACAATTATCGGGTTGGCCAGATACAGCGATGATTATTCACGGTCTGCTGGTCCATCAATGATATTCGCAAAGGATATTACTGACCACCCCGATTATAGGTCATTTCTCACGGTACAAGTACCACAGGCTACCGCTGTTGATCCGCAACCAGCTGGAATGATAGCTAGACCTGTGGCTGCTTTTTCGGTACTAAAGGATGCTAATCCAGATTTCAACTTAGGATTCGCAGCACGTAAAAATCAAATTAACGCTGATGGGAGATTTAGTTGTGCAATTCCATTATTGCATATCTTCGGTTTCTGTAGGAATGTTAGAAAGGTTATATTCGGAGCCAAACATACAATCGCACTGGTGAGAAGGGGCACTGACAATGATGCAATATGGCGTTCCGCTGCTGCTGATGCTGGTAAAATAACATTGACAAGACTCGCATTGTGGATGCCAACGATGACACCGTCAATTACCGAAGAACAACGACTGCTCTCATTCATGGATCGTGGTGGTAAATCAACATTGTCGTGGCTGACGATGACCACAGACTCGATCACGAGTACAACTGTTGGTACCTTCGCATGGCAGATCGCATCACAACAGGGAGTTTCAGCACCACGGCATATATTCATAGCTTTTCAGGATTCCAGGCGAGTTGATTCCCAGACATACAATCCAATGGTGTTTGACAATCTCCAAGTGAGCGAAGTTTCTCTGAGAATAAACGGACATCAGGAACCATCTGAAGAAGTGTTATTGGATTTTGGTAATTATCATGTTGCACGTGCGTATCATCGTTTGATGACATTTATTGGACGTGATCAGAATGTTGATTCTGGTTTGCAGATATCTCAGCGTGATTTTGCAACGCTATATCCGATCTATTACTTCTCACTGGAACATTTGGACTTGTTCAGACAATCAGTCGTTGATATACATTTCCGAGCTCGCGTAGGTGCACTGCCAGCTGCTAATACTGCCTACAGAGCCATTGCTGTAATACTATCAGACAAAACAATGCTACTCGAAGGCGTTGGTGGGCGAATGATAGTCTTGATGCTCCAGTCAAGAACATGTAAAAAAAAATACATCGAAAAATCTGCAAGCAGATTCAATTGGATAATTTATAATATCGTATAAATGTCATATCATCATGTTAATGTTACTTTGACACCTGGTCAGATTAAAAAGCTGCAATCTGCGGCAAAAAGTAAATGTGGAACAACGATATTACTGAAAAATCCACGGCCGCAGACACCGGCCCAAATAAACTATCATTGACTGAACGTCAGATGAAACGTTTCAACGACGCTAAGAAATCAAAAACTGGTATACGACTTGATATCTCTGCAGCTGCGATTAACGATATGTCAGCAATTGGTGGTATATTTCCACTTCTTGCAGCTATACCAGCATTAATCGCAGCTGCAGCCCCAGCTGTTGCAAAAGCAGCCTCACTTGGCGCTGTTGGGACAGCTGCTGGAATGGCACTAAAAAAGGCAACAGGTCATGGAATACGACGCAATGACCACGGACGCCGGCGTTCAAAAACATCCAAAAAAAAGGGCGGACCATAAGTGGTCTGGGTCTAAGATTACCAGGAACATAATTCCTATGTCTAATTTTGATTTTCTTGATGCTGTACAACAATTAAATATTAAAAATTTCAGAGGTGTTTTCATGCCAGATCAACTACCAAGGCGACCAAACAACGTTGAAACTGGTATCATTAATCTTGATTCCACGAGTGGTATAGGTAATCACTGGGTTGCTTATGCGATTGATCCACATAGTGTTATCTATTTTTTGATTCATATGGGCTAGCACCACCAGTAGAATTTGTGAAATACATTCATCCGCGCGTTCCGTGGTATTCAACGTTACCGACACAAACAGCAACAGATTTACCAATTTGTGGTCCAGAAGTACTTGCTGTTCTTGAAGCAATATCAAAGTCTCGTAGTCAGCTATCTCGTTCACCACCGCTACATAAAGTCGTACATGAATATACGGCCGGTAAAGTCAACAACGCGCGACTGTTAGAAACAGGCTCAGGTTTATAATGGTTGATATTTATGGAAGATCCAAACGCAGACCAGGTCCACAAACCACTGATGATTTGTCAAAATACGTGACTCACGACGAGTTTGATGATCTTATGAACTTGACCGGGGTCGACCGGGATGAAGTTGTTGTTTTTCAGGATCAACATGGGCGGCTAAAGACGAGTAATATCAGGTGGGTTGATATTATCCGACGGGTTTTAGGTGCTGTCGCAGACAACATACCTGTATTTACTGATGCCGGAAGAATCAGAGACTCCAGTATATCAATCACAACGATCAGAGATCAGATCAACGGAGTGCGAGCACTCTGCGTTGCTAAAACCGGTGATATTATGACGGGTGAACTCAACATGAACGGAAATCAAATTGTTCTTCTGAGAGAACCAGAATCAGACGATAACGCTGCAACGAAGAAATACGTAGATGAACATGATTCCAGTCATAGCACCACACTAAACAAGCTGCGAGCCCAGTATGATAGTCACGTAGGAATGTTTATTAATTTTCGCAGAAACATAAATAAAGTCACTGAGGATTTCTTTGGAAATCCCAAAGTGGTCAACGCAAAGCTAGCTGATATTCATAGTGATCTTACCAAAATCAAAGCAGACTATGTGGAAACTATCAACAAAGTACAAGAGATAATCGCAAGCGATTCGCGTGAACGCACTCCGCATACGGTAAAATCTGGATCAGCAACATGGTCAAAACAAAATAACACTATCAAACATACCGCAGAAGCTACTGGCGTGTACAGGCTCTCAGTGTTTAGCGCTGCGAAATTTAGTATATTTACTACATATCCATGGCGTCATTCAACCGATACATTTCCGGAATCGGTGTCAATTGTGCTAAATCAAAATGCCGAGAAAATATTTATATTGGATCCAGAAGATAAAGATTTAAACGCAGCGTTGTACTGGTGGTGTTTGGAATTCGTTGCAGCAACACCGCAATTAATTATCTGAATCCGATTTTCCTCTGGAAAATTCGTCTTAGACAGATTTGTGTTAGTATAAAATGGCAACGTTGAATGTCCAGGGGCATCGCGGCCACAAGTTTGATCTGGATGATCGTACACAATTTTACAGGTATAATCAAGTAAGTGCATGGCAGGCATCATTGAAAAATATCATCGACGGTTACATGATAAAACAAAAGAAGTATAGCAGACATATCGTTGTTATCGATAATGTGGTTTACGCGGTATCCGCAGTAGTTGCTGGAACAATGACGTTAATCGGTACGTTGTCAGCGATCTCGATTGCCGCCCCCGCTATCGGAATTGGCGTTACTATTTTCGTCGGCGTATTTGGTGTTCTTAATATTATTGCAAAGCAACTGTCAACCTGTGTGGTTAATAAACTACACGAATATACAACGCTGCTATCAAATGCAACGAATGCACATGCACAGATGTCATCGCTAATATCAAAAAGTTTAAACGATGGAGTTATATCAGATGATGAGTTTAATGCAATCAGTGTTGTTTATCATGACGCGTGCTGGTTATTTAGAATCTCTGTGGATAATAATGACAGCGGATCAGAGGCAATCGGAGGAGATAATAACATTGTTAAGACAGATTTCTGCTGATACTACTCCGTCGACAACTACGATGATATCAGAGGTGTCAATGCAACCAGAATTTGATATTATTTTTCCTACGCCGATAACTTCCCCGAATCTACCGAGTAGATCGAGTTTAGAGATCGCATTGGCACAATTACGAGTGTATTATAGTTGGCCAAACATCAGATCAAAATCATTTGGCAGATTGGATGCCAATAATTCACTGGTATTTTCATACAAAAACAACGTAGATGGTAAGCCTGACTGGAACATTGTTAGTATTCCAACGGGAGCTTATCAGATTGAACAAATCAATGATGAATTTCAGCGGCGAATCAAGTCAATTACAGGAAAGGAATCCAAAATTGCAATAACGGTCCACGAACCAACACTCAGTGCTGCCATTGAAATATCCACACCGGATTACGCCGTTGATATATATCAATCGTCGATCAGAACCGTATTGGGATGGCCTGACACACCACCAGTTCATGTTGGACCACCAGAACCAAAGAGATCTGATCATTCGACAGACATCAAAAAGTTTATAGAAACTCCTGAGTATCAAATAATATCAACATGGATTGGATCTGAAATCCCCCTCATCATACTTAATTCAGATTACGACTACCCGTTGGCGATGAACGTCGCTGGTTTCAGTAAAATAGGGGATGTCTCCGCGGACCTGGTTATTAATAAAATTAATGAGGAATATAACGCGTATATAACTAATCTAGAAAAATTATCTGATAAATACCTGTCTGAATATCCGAATGATAATTTACTGCAAAAAATTATAGCGATAATCCAGCATTTGAACATGGTGATCACTAACGTAGAGGAATTTCAGGGCAGGGCGATTAATATTATTAGCTCCCCCTTTATATTCCGAAACATAGAAAGAAAATTTCTCGAATACTTTAAGATAACCAAAGATGATTTACCTACATTCAAGATACCCGGTCTTGACCTCGATGAAAAGAAAAAGAAACTCAAATCGATCATCGATGATCACTTTGATAAAATCCAAGCCGCATGGAACGCAATAGCACCTCCACCAACGATTCTGCGGCATAACAATGGTGTTGGTGATCGGTCGTTGACCGATCGTCCTGGTCAATTAACCAAGGGTCAATCGGGCCGTCACATATCGCCAGGTATAGTTAACATTACGTCAACGATTTCTGTAAACCTTGTATGTGACGCTGTCGATGGAAGTTATCAAGCGGGTCTTCGCGCAGATCTATCAAAGACAGATTAACTGAAATCCAAACAAGCTCAACAAGGTTACATTCTTTATAGCTTTTCCCCGGAAGTACCTTCTGGTAGTTTGATTGTATCAGTACCTGTTAATCCCGTTTATCTACGATGTCATAATCCGTCATTGTCGCGCATACACTTTTCACTGGTGGATCAAGATAATCACTTGCTGGATTTACGCGGTGAAGAATTAACAGTGAGTTTGTATGTGCGCGCGTAATCAACCACGTGAATGGGTACTCTGAGTACAACTTTGTAAATGATGTAGTGATGTAATCATCGTCTCTCTTTTTTCAAAAAAAAAAAATATTTTTTTTAACTCGTTGGTGTGCGTGCACGGTGTGTACACACACACTGTCCAGGGACATCATCAGCGTGTAAACACACCGCGATCGATATCACTATCGGGCCATAAGTTTTTTTAACTGTCTTACACGCTCACTTATAACTTTTTTTGCTTCATATTCTTGAGACAACTCGGATCTAACTTTCTCTATTGCGTTTGCAAGTGGAACAAACTCAGCAATTATTTTATCATCCTGATCATCCAAAGGATGATTCACCGGTAAATCACTGGCCGGTATACCGGCTAATGACGTTGTAATTGCCTGTTGCAACAGTTTTATAAATCGATATTCTGCAGCTAGTGTATACCTACCTTCCTCACGTCGTTGTTGCAATATTTCAAAATCATTTATAATTCTTTCTGTATTTGCTAGCGAATCAGTAAGTTGAATACCCGGAGTGGCTAGGCACTCGAATCTTTGTGAAAATAATTCACTGCTGTTGTAATTTTTCAATCGCAGAAATAATCGCATTAATATTGTCTTGTTCATATAAATAATAAAAAATATTCTTTAATAACCGATTAAAAAAAAATATTTACAACATCTATTTACAATTCATCCTATGTGAACACCCTAGAGTGTCATTAACATTCTAGAAGGTTCAGAAGGTTACAATGGTAAATGGGGTTATATATATACAATGGTGGGTGTGAATACATCCCCAGTATGAACCCCCTAGAGTGTCAAATTAACATTCTAGTCTAGCAGTCCAGAGGATGAATCCAGACATTAGATAAAATATATTATACAGATTATGTGGTGTGAATACATCCCCATATGAACCCCTAGAGTGTCAAATTAACATTCTAGAAGGTCCAGAGAATGTGTACCGACGTTAGATAAATATATACAATGGTAATGGTAATATATACAGATGTGGCTGATGATACAATGGTAATGGTAATGTGGCTAATGTGTTCGATGAATATATACAATGGTAATGGATATTTTACCCAAGCGCGTAAATGATTCGCGTTTGTAGATTTGAGTGCGGATGATCATTGGATTTTGCACGCCCCCCCCCCCCCCCATTGCAAACCCAGAGGTGCAAAATATCACCTCCTCCCGTTTTTTGGGACGATTAGGTTCGGAGTTGGGTGAGTAGCGAATTATCAATGATCATCCGCACTCGTATCATTTACGCGCGACCCCCCAATTATAATAATTTTTATTACAAACGCCGACAAAGTGTCCGTCGCGTGATTCGAACATGAGAACTGGTATAATACGTGAAAAAAAAAACACACTTGGGGGGCGTGCCCTCCCTGAGGATGAAATAAGCCCAATCGTGAATAAGTCCAACAGAACATGATACAGTAGTATTGATCCGTTTACTACGGCCGGGTTAAATAAAAATCTATATTTACGATTAACAAAGCCAATCGAGATACCAACGCGATGTCCAGGGACGTTTGACAAGGAAGTAATTTAGTAAATCTATTGAAGAATGATCACAACGGGGCCACGCTTACCGAAATTGAATTCTTTCACCGGAGCGTTTCGAGACCCGAGCGGCTGATTTAGTTACACTTTTACTCAGCTACAGGATCCTGACAGCACTTGGTTGAATATTATAATTGTTTTCCCAGCGGCGTATAATGACGGAAATTCAGTTTCTTTCTCCCCTGTGTTGTGTATTTATTCCAATTAACACGTCTTGGGGGTGGCACGGCCCTCTCTTGTGGATATTCGAAGATTCTTTTCATCCGTATTTCGGCCCCGCTAAACACATTTTCTTGTTGATTTACAACTTTAAAGATTCTCAAGTTCTGTTATCAGTTAATTAACCCACATTAATAATGATCTATGAACAAGACCTTTACCGATCAAGCCGTTAAAACACTCGTAGATAAATCTAATGAGCGCAATATTTTTTTTTATTTGAATTTTCCCCAACGCGATCGGCCATAGACCGATTGTCCTGGACACCGCACGGTAAATCAGTAAATAACCGTTATTCATGAGGATAACACGATAGGTTTTGTCCCCGCCCCGCCCCGTTGCGCGAACGTAATGTCTGATTACTAACAACCAGTGCGGTGTTGCCTCATAATCATTAAAAGTAGGATGGTCTCTGAAAATCTTCGACGGTCACCTTGTTCCATTTATATCATAGTAATATTATTTCTCTAATATATAAATCAATCGGGCATAAATCCTACCTATGGCAGATTCGGGGATTGTCTAGTTGAGATAATCTTGAGGCGTCTTTTTATAATATGTTCTTGTCGTTTATCCGTCAGTACTGTTTTCAGCGCTCTGTATTTTCTTCCACCGCATGAAACAGAACACAAAGCTCGCTTTGGCCTCCTAAACATCCAACTCCACATTATTATGCACGGTTTTGGCCCTAAAACTCCCCCGATGCACACTTTGCATGTGATAGGCACAAATACTCGTAATAGCAATATTTTTCGCAGCATGGAGTTGCTGATCCAATCATCCAACCATTTTACAATTACCTATTGGCCTCGTAATGTCCCATTATTATAAATATTTAAGATAATATTTAATTTAGATACATACTTGCCTTAATTATATGATGAGCAGGAGTACGGATGAGGAGTTTTCCGAGATTAGCCATGATTGATAGTATTCCCTCTCGGCAAGGTTTGATTTATTGGAAAAAATGATTGAAGAAATAATTGTGGGAAGGAAAGAGAGAGGGAAGGAACGTGATTGAAAAAAAGAAGATTGAGGATTGGGAAGGAGGAAGGTTGGTTTGAAGGAGGTGGATTGTTGGAATGAGAAAAAGGAAAATTGGAGAAGTGAAGAGAGAAGATGGTGGGATTTGGAGGGGAAGAAAATGAAAGCAGGGGAGGAATGAAACTGTGAAAAAAAATTTGATTGAAGGAGAAAAAGAAAAAAGAAGAGATGTTTGTGAAAGAAAATGAAGAAAAAAGGGAAAGAAAACCGGATTAAATGAATAAACGAGAACCGCCCAGGAATACCTTTAGATTTAACAATTACACGATTTACATAAGCGAGGCCAAGAGGCGAGTTTCGTGATGATAAAGAGCGGTGCACAAGTTTGGTCGACCGTTTCGGATCGATCAAGGCGATATCTCCATTGACGCCATGATGAATGACCAGCGGGGCAGCGACAATTATTGGTTAGTCTGGACCGAACGCGAGCGTTCGTGCATCGATATTATTTTAGAATTAAATTATTACGGCGTCCTCCTCACGATGCTGAGACGGTGCTGGTGACAACGTCACTAAGTGGATCATCCGAGATAAACGCGATCCTGTTCGAGAATCAAAACATGGGCGATGTTGTATATACTAGATAGACATTCTAGACCAGGGATGTTAACAGGTATCGACAGGCCGTATTATGAAAGGTCATACCCTGTGACTGCAGTTGTTTATGCGATTTATCCGTTGAACGAGCCTGACATTAATGCCCTCCCGCGCCAATGAAGTACTTCCGGCTGTGTGATAACTGTCTTAAAGCTGTGCAGCTCCAGCAAGTAACAGAGGTATTTCATGAACGCGCTACGAGGAAAGGGGGTTAACATATATGGCGACTCAAAACAATAAACAAGTGGACCGAAGGTGTAAAAACGCCGGGAGCGCGGATAGCGGATATTGCCGAACTAGAAAAGAAACTAAAATTTCCAGATAGAAGTTCAGAACATTAGACCAGTGAGATTTTAGTAACGATTCTGGTAAATTAGGACGAAGGGAGCCCCAATGGAATGGTGATAATTTACCACAACGCCCACGCGTGGACAGAACGGGTATAAACAAAGTTTCCCCGCGAGAGGAACAGTTAGGATTTACAGTGGTGTATATTATGGAAGAAAATTTCATAATATCCAAGCAAGAACTGATCGCTGTGTCCAGTAAGGCGAGTTTCGGAGTAATGAGCGCCGGAGTATTTGATCCCAGTTTGCTGTTTGCCATCTTGGGGTAGATTATATACGCAGGACAATATCTTCGAGACGGAAATGGGAACAAGTTGCCAATAATAAATACACCGTAGAGGAGTTGCGCGCACATCCGATACAGATCCTCCGTAAAACAAATTACCCTGTTAACTGTGTTTTTACGGTAACCATCGATCGTTGCTCATTTTTGCTCGGTGGAAAAACCCTCATGGTGACCGACAGCCCTCGGAATTTCTCTGAGGATGTTCAGATCACTCTTGTATCGAATATAAACATGGAGGGTTTGGAATACAACATACGATCATAATGACGTTATCTCGGTTGACATGGTTGCATGTTTATCCTGCTAGTTTTCTTGGACTTCGTGAATGTAGTCCTTATTTCTCACGATTCAGACATCTGACACACGAAATGAACCAGAGTTGCCGATAAATGGCGATTACCTGAATTATGGATCTAAACTGATTTGCCTTGATTGAATCATTTGAATTTGACACGCGCGCCCACACCCATTATTTCCCAATTGGTTTGGTAGTCATTTTACCGGAGGGGCGTCCGTTGGGCTCCTATAGTTCTATTAAATTACATGCTCGATGTACGGATACTGGTACGTCTGACAGTAAGCGAAGTAGTAAATTTCATATAAACCACAAAACAGATGCTTGGCTACCAGGACAACAAGCAGACAAAAAAAGGGGGACAATTCATTTTTCAAAGACATAGGGAACGAAAGATTATCGGTAAAATTTATCGAAACGAACGCGCCACATCTGTGTAATAAACGATGTTGCACCACGGCTGATCATTTGAATAACGCAGAATTGGATCTTTTGTAATCAACAAAAACAATGAAGAGAGGAACATGTCGTGAGTACGGAGCGAGTAACATTACGAAATCGGGCAGGAAGTGAACTTGGCACGATTGTCAGTCTACAATGATGGGCGATTCACCACAAAATATACTCATATTGAGATCCTCGAATGTTTGCTTATGTCTCAATAAACCCTCTTTATCGATGATTAACTACGACGTTTACTGATGAAGCTGTCAGAGTTGCCAACGGATTCGTTTTATATCAGCAAATGCTGTTTCGTAGACAGATTCGGGACAATGTCACTGGGAAACCTTTCAGATGAAGCTGATTGGGGCTCGTGGAGAATCAAAAACGAGCAAATATCCACCACTATTCCGATTCTGCGGATTACAACCCCGCTGCAGAGTATTACAAAAATGAGAAATTGTCCGACAAATCATTGGCACCTATCAGTTTCATGCTCCCATATCTTAGACATATGAGACAGTCCTATCTTAATCGTCCCTGGTCGTTCTGGGCAAGACAAAGCGTGCCAATTTGAATTACTCAATAACAGTGTGAATCTCGGTAGTACTAAATTCCCGACCACCATCGACTCGCCAGGGAGATGAAACTCGAGGTGTTAAAAGCTGTGCTTATCATAGTTTCTTTTTCTTTTCGGTGGCGCGGTGATGAATGGCAATCCATCGGCGAATGGGGCAGAAACATATTCCCAAGAATCATTATCATGGGACGAAATATGACACAGTGTCCGTTAGAAACGTTGCAACCGTTTTTCTTGATATGGCTACAAAACAAGATCAACTGCGATTAATTAATGAGTGCGGTGGATCATGGTCAAAGCCTCACACCAATTTCACAGGGAAATCACAACCCCATTTGTTTGGCTACTCGACCATGTTGATTATTACGAAGAAATGATTTGGACAAGATCATAGGGCCAATCGATGAATCGTTAAAAACAATTAAAAGTTACATGATAAGAGGCTTGAATCAAATGGAAATCCAATGCGCAACTGATACTCAGTTGTATTCCAGAAACTACCATCGACGAATTTTTGGAAGTTATAAGGGCAATCCTAAATACTGCTGATCCGTTTGCATCCTAGGGAAAAATAGTTCGTAGATACACTCCCAATCGAAATAATTTTCGCTTCCACAAAGAAAAATTTTCAAATCTACCAGTACCGTTTGTGTTATCAACCAGACGAATACTCGCACAAACAAAATATTGATGTTGTTTAATTTCCCCGGATGCCAAGAAACACAAAAACTATTGTTCTTAATGGACATTGTCACTGTTGATATCGACGTTGTTTGAAGAAAGCCCTAAAAAGATCCAACATGCTGGACATTGGGATATACAATAACAATACACTCATCGCAAGGACTGACAATTTCAGACACTATTGTTTGGTTCGTCGATGATTGTGTCGAATGGTCAATATTTAGGAATATTTGGGCAAGTATCGCTCGAGTAACAAAAATATCTCAATTACGTAGGGATGATTTAACCGTACGTAAAGAAAATTAATCAGGCGAAATATTAACAAGACTATAGATAAAGAGAAAACACATAGATGCATATTCAGCGAAGATGACAAAAAACAAAAAAAATAAACGCTAGTTTGATCTTGAATGTAGAATTCATCATTATGCTGAAGACAACAACCAAAACAAATCATTGCACTCAGTATAACGCAGTAATGCGCTGCGCAATATTCTCCCTAATGACACCACGACAATTTATACCCGGTGGACAGAATTAATAGTATTTTGGGTCATATACGCCGTAAATGTTCCATGCTAAACACTGTCTTGAATGCCAACAGACAAATCGATGAGCCAGCTAGCGAATTCCATCCTGGTGGTAATTGTGTATCTTTCAGGAATTACTATGTAATTTGTTCACCAGGGACAAATTCCACCGCGTCTGAGCCCACCTCCTAGTCCTGTAGATTTGCGGGCCTACCTGTAGAATACTTTACTACGCTGGAAAATCGCTATGGGTAGTTTACACTCCAGATAGGGATCAGTTGCCTCTTCTTATTTACCACGTTAGATACCTACAAGGTTTACCACCAGGTTCCAATACTAAAATAACCTGACCGCTTGACGTTACACGAGTTGAATGGTTTTAATGTGAGAGGACAGAGTGACTCTCTTCTCACCCTGGCCAATAAACCGTATAATGGTTTAATTCGTGTTTACTTGCATCGACAGGTTTCATAGAAATTCCACGCGATGTACTTCGTTGTTTTAAAATGCGGCTATTGACCCGCTGGTAATCTTACAACCCCTTTCACGAGATCGAGTATCAGGTAGAAAGTAATCTCCTTTGCATACTTATGATATCCGAACAATCGCTCAGCAATGTGTTCGAATTAAATCGTTCGAGCAATTGCCTGATCACGATGTATTTGCTGGTGTGTCCGAGCGTCTAATTTTGACATTATGTTGGTTTCACATCCATCGATGATAACTGCAAGACTGCACCAAGAAATTCTTATTCCAGGATCAACCTATAACAGCTGGTGGCCCTACCGTAAATGGTCCCCGCGAGTACAAATTCTTTTATTAAATGCATCTGCAACTATCAGTTGGCTGTTTTTAGGTTGATAACGGCTCCGCTTCCTTGTATCTACTCCGCAACGTCCCACCCCGGACTGGTCAGACGCGTATTATGTATGTACGTCTTTTAATAGTGTCATGAGGTTAAAAACAAAATATCTGCCTGATTAAACCTGCGTTTTGGGAGTGCTAACATCAAACCCGTCCGTAATTGAATTTTTTTTTAGGTGGGGGTTAGATAAATCTGCCATATTGCCTGTATTGGACAACCAATCAGCAGCAACGTCACGAGCGACACCCGCTGCATTGGCGAGTTTGCTAATCGCTGCTGTACCTACCTTCCAATTATCCTCTTGGACTAATAATAAATTGATTCCATTACCATTACCAGACTTTTAATTACCTTGGAATACTCAAATTCCTGGGTAAAAATCTGCCTCATGACAGATTTGCTCCTAACTCCAGTTTACCCACGCATGGCCGATCTTCACCAACCAGTTGACTATCGACTGTCCTCATATTTTTATTTTTTTAACATATTTTAAACCCGCTTGAATCAAGTTGACGTCTGCTATAAAGAACGTTGTTGTAGATCTTCATCTTTTATACGCAACGTCATGAGAGAATTACAACGCTTGATCTACTCGCATTTATTGGAAATTCGCCTGGTAATGGCTGATTTTTTTCGTCAATGTCTGATATCAAGTCTAGTTCCAGGACCACAGTAATTATAACCCGGAAGGTGTTTTTTCGCCAGGATACTTTCCCCATGTAGTTCCTGGTAAACTCCCAATAGCAGCCAGTGAAAACACCCCACCCTGAAATGCTCCAGCGTTTGTCTTAGACGAGCACAAACTATTGTATTTCTTTGTGACCGCACATCACGCACGTACCTGTAAGTGCAAGCCTGTTATTTT